>SEYY01000801.1:16918-21918 GCA_009176605.1 Armadillidium nasatum
TATATATATATATATATATATATATATATATATATATATATATATATAAATATATATATATATATATATATATAAGAAATTCATTTGCAATTTCAAACATTTGCCAACACTAAAACGTACCAATATTAATATCAATATTTTTAAATTATTCTACTATTATACCCAATTACTTACAAATAGGCTAAGTTGCAGACGAAAGCCACTGTTCAAGACGCTTGAAATTGCTTCTTAAAATCTTAACTTCATTTTAATTTAGCGAATTTGATTTTAATGCATATTAAAATTCTCTTTAATATAAATTACATTTTTTTTTTTTTTTTTTTACACATCACCACCACTCACGGGCATAGCCCTATTCAAGGAGGGGGTGTCAGAAAAATAAAAGTAAAGTAGAAGAATAAAAACAATAAAAATAATAATAACAATAACAATTAAAGATAAAAACGACCCCTGTAGGACCCATCTAACGCAAATTTCTTAGGTGTGCGCAGACGCGGGCCTTAAAGAAATTGAGATTAAATTCGGCAGGAAATACAGAAGATGGAAGAGAATTCCACAGAATAGATGTGGCAGGAAAGAAAGAGGCACCACAGCGGACAAGCCTGGAGTTGCCAATGTCCACGCAAAATTGATGTGCAGACAATGCACCCCTTGTGCTACGAGGACGACATAAAGATGGAGGTATACGGGTGGATAGTTCTCTCGAGCATTTGCCGCTGTAGTACCTATAGAAAAGAGACAAGGCACCAACGTCACGTCGCAAAGATAAAGAGTCAAGTGAGTTAGAAAGAGCGGAACAGTTTATAAGTCTTTTAGCCTTTGACTCAACCTTATCCAAAAGACGGGTGAAACCTGAGCCACTCCAGATATGAGAGCAGTACTCCATACAAGGGCGGATGAGACCCTTGTATAATTGGAGTAACTGCGAAGAAGAAAAAAATTCTCGCAGTCTAAACAGAACTCCCAGCTTCTTTGAGGCCGCCCTAGAAACCATTGTGTTATGAGGTTTCCAAGACATTTTTTTGTTTATGTGAAGACCAAGGATGTTTATATTGTCGACAGTAGAGATGGGGGAACCATCTAAAGAAATAGGAAAGTTAGGATGTGTCTTTGAGAGGGAGATTTCTAGAAGTTGAGTTTTTTAAGAGTTGAATTTCACAAGGTTGAGACGACCCCACTGGAAAATTCTATCCAGATCTGAAAGAATGGAATCGGAAAGATGAAGACGAGAGGCAACTCTAGATGCAAAGGAGGGAGCAGATTTGAAATGAGTAGAAGAATGGAGGGTTGAGTCATCGGCATATGAATGGATAGGGTTAGATGAACAGCTGAGAAGATCATTAATGAAAAGTAAGAATAGAGTAGGAGATAAGACAGAACCCTAAGCAACACCACTATTGACAGGAAAGGAAGAAGAAGTCGCTCCATCAACAACAACCGAAATGGAGCGATTAGAAAGAAAGCTAGACATAAGTAAGCAAAGAGGAGGAAACCCAAAGGAGGGGAGCTTGGAAAGAAGTGACGCATGCCATACCCGGTCAAAGGCCTTAGATATGTCAAGCGCCACCACACAAGTCTCCCCATGGTCCTTAAGGGCAGAAGACCATAGATCTGTAAGATAGGAAAGTATATCACCAGTAGACCTCGAGCGTCGAAAGCCATACTGATGATCAGAAAAAAGGAATGAGATTCCAGATGATCCAAGAAGTGAGAGTTAAGAAGGGTTTCAAAGATCTTAGACAGAATACAAGTGAGAGCTATAGGGCGATAGTTAGAAGGATCAGAGCGGCTACCTTTCTTCGGAATAGGTTGGACCAATGCGCGCTTCCAACACTGAGGAAAAGTACTAGTATTGAGGCATAGAGAGTAGAGTTGAACGAGGGGCGGAGCCAGCTCAGAAGCACACTCCCTTAAAACTCGGGGAGGAATGCCATCCGGGCCACTTGCCTTCCTAACGTTCATAGATTTCAGAAGCCCATGCACCTGATCAAAAGTAATCACAGGTAAAGGCATGGGACCTCTGAGAAGAAGTAGGAGGACCATTGCCGGAGTCGTCCAGGGTTGAATTAGAGGAGAATAGGAGGCCGAAGAGATTAGCCTTTTCAGTAGGAGTGTTAGCAACAGAGCCATCAGAGCGAATCAGAGGAGGAAAGGAAGATTTACAGAAGTTGTTCGAGATGTTTTTGGCAAGAGGTCAGAAAGATTTATCAGTAGGAGAGTTTAGAAGCTCAACACACCTTCGTTTTGTGAAAGTCTGCTTTGCTCGTCGAAGAATATTCCTGCAACGATTCCGAGCAGAATGAAAATTAGCAAGAGTGATAGGAGAAGGAGAGTTTTTCCATTCTCGATACGCGATGTCTCTAGCCTGAATGTCACGCGAACAAGCGCAATCAAACCATGGATTGTGAGGAGAGAAAGATTTAGTTGAAGAAGGAATGAACCTGCTCATCCCATCAACGATTGCAGCCCACACCTTATCAGCAGAGACTGACGCGTCTTCAGAGACAAAGCAGTCCATCCAAGGATAGTTGGCAAAGAAGCAACGCAAAGCCCCCCAATCAGCCCGATCAAAGTGCCAGAAGATACGCTTAGGGCAGGGTGGAGCAGTTGGAGAGAAAGCTTGAAAATTAAGAGTAATTAGGTTGTGGTCAGATTTACCAAAAGGTGCGAAGACAGCGTATTTATAGAGAGAAGGACTAGTAGTGAAACATAAGTCAAGAGTGTTTAAGAATTGGTTAGGACGATCCGGAATGTGTGTTGGTTCTTTAATCAGTTGCTCCAGATCGTTGAGAATGCTGAATGATTCGGCCTCCTCCCCTCCTGGATCAGTATGAGAGGAACCCAACCATTCAGTGTTGTGTACATTGAAATCCCCTAAATAGAGGACCTCAGTATTTGGATGTGAAGATGTAACAGTCTCGTGAGAAGTGGTTAGGTATTCAAAAAAGGTAGAAAAATCTGTTCTATTAGGAGAACAGTAGCAGAAACACAAGATTATCGTAGTGGTAGGAAGAAAGATTTTAAGCCACAGAACATCGAAGTTTGGAGATTCAAGATTTACAAGACGTGTTACCGGAGTGTTAGTGTTAACGTAGGCACAAGCTCCACCCTTAGATCGGAAATTATGAAATAAGTTATAGTTGGATATATTAAAAAAGTTTGAGGAGGAATTCTTAGATATCTGGGGCTCAGACAATAACAAAAGGTTAGGACGAGAACTAGAGAGGTGGTATTCCACAGAGGACAAATTAGAAAGTAAGTCACGGACGTTGGTGAAGTGTATAGAAAACTCACGCCTGCGCACACCCGCCATTCTGCACTCACAATCACGATTAAATCAGACAAACAGACAGGCAAACAAGAAAACAGACAAAGAAAAAAAACTAGCAAACAGACAAACAAGCAATCAAACAAACAGTCAGACAGACAGACGAACAAAAAATGCAAACTAGAAAGCAAAGTAAAACTGAAACAATATTTACATTAGAAACCTAAGTTTTAAAACGGTAAAATAAGTTTAAAATCCAAAGTTTAAATTTAAATCAGTACCAAACAATTTCAAAATAAAAATTCAAAGTGTATCAAATGTAATACACTTCGGTCTCGGAGAATAAAACCTATTATTATAAAACTGAAATAAGTGAAAACTAAAAAGTTAAAACTGAAACTTATCTTTAAAAAAAGGCAATGAACCATGTAGTAAATATTTAATAACTTGAAGAATATTAAACGGTTAAAACACTTTTACTTTACACAAACACATAATAAGAAAAAAAAAATAAATAAATAAATAATTGAATAAGTAAATAAATAAATAACTAAAGTTAAAAATCCACTGTAAGAGAACACAAACACATCCTCACTCGGCAAAAGCTACTCACACTATATTTAAAGTTTATATCCTGAAATACAACTAAATGCCAGCTTACCGACGTCAATAATAGATTTAATAATATTAATAATATATAATAATAATAATAATAATAATAATAATAATAATAATAATAATAATAATAATAATAATAATAATAATAATATGCAAATACTTACTTGAACAATAATCCATTCATGTTTAGATAATTTTGAACCAAATAATGTAAAAACAGTTGTATTTTCTCCTGGTTCAGTCATCAGGCCATAGACGCGAATTTTCTTTTAAAAAAAATATATATATATATATATATATATATATATATATATATATATATATATATATATATATATATATATATATATATATATATATATATATATATATATATATATATATATATATATTTGTACCGGTGGAGAAGTTAGATGAGGAGAAGAAAGGTGAATACACAAGAGGGATAAGGAAGAACCGGGAGGAGGTTAAGGGGAGTGTGATGGAAGGGGCGGAGGAGGAGTGGAGTAAACTGAAAGGAGCGTTGCTGGAGGTTGCGAGAAGAGTTCGTGGGGTGAAAAAAATAGGTAATGGTAGAAGAAAGGGGAGTGAGTGGTGGAATGAAGAGTTGGAGAATATGGTTAAAAGGAAAAAGGAGGACTTCTGCAAGTATTTGAGTACAAAGGAGGGTAGGGATTGGGAAAGTATAAGGAGAGGTGTAGGGAGGCAAAGAGGGAGGTGAAGAGATCGAAAAGGAGAGTGGGGGAGGAGTGTGGTAGAAAGTTGGCAGAGAATTTTAAGGAAAGGATGTTTTAGAAAGAGGTAAATAAAGTGAGAAGAGGGAGAGAGGAGCGGGGAAAGGGAGTGAGGGGGGAAGATGGTGATGTGGTACAAGGAGAGAGGGAGGTAAGGGAGAAAGGAAGAGACACTTTAGTGATTTGTTGACGGGGTGGGAGGCGAGGGAGTAGTGGAGAATAATGATGGGATGTTGTTAGAAAATGGGAATATTAGTAGAGAGGAAGTAAAAGTAGCTATGGGAAAGGTTAAGATGGGAAAATCGGTAGGAATGGATGATGGGGATATGATAAGGGTGGGAGAGGGAGTGATAGTTGACTAGTTGGTGAGAATGTTTAAT
>SEYY01000801.1:26918-39418 GCA_009176605.1 Armadillidium nasatum
TTTTGCCTCAAACTCTACCTTACACGATTCTGGAGCTATTTCTCTTCCTTCAACCTCCTCCCAACTCATGCCTAATATGGTTATTTCTTCTTTAGATGTCATTTATGCTCTCCCTGAGCTTAACACTAAGAAGGTGTATGGTCCTGATGGTATTCCTCCTGCAGTTCTAAAAATGTGCTTCTGAGCTTGCAATCTGCCATCGTAAACTATTCCATCTATGTCATCCTACTTCAACCTTCCCTTCTTGCTGGAAACATGCCTTTATTCAGCCTGTCCCAAAGAAGTTTTCGAGTCTATCCTTAACAAGAAGATTTGACCTCCTGACGCGATCTTCGGTGTTTCTGTGAATCTTTCATTGTGGTGCTAGACATATCAAAAGCTCTCGATAGAGTCTGGCACAAAGCTTTCAATTTCCAAATTTCCCTCTTTCAGAATCTATCCTTCTTTTTTTGGCCTTTCTTTCTAATTTCCTTTCTGGTCGTTCTATAGCAGCTGTTGTAAACAGCAACCGCTTTCTTTAAATCTATAAATAGTGGTGTTCCTCAAGTATATGTCCTATCCCCAACTCTCTACTTTTCATTAAAGACCTTCTCTCTATTAATTCATCACTTATCCACTCCTATGCTGATGACTCCACCCTTCATTAGTCCTTTCATTTTGAAAGGCCCTTCTCCCCTCCCAACCAGCAGTTAATTCATGCAAGAAAGGTGACTTTGGAGCAACTGACTTCTGATCTTTCTCTTATTTTAAATTGGGGTAAGGAAACATGGTCAATTTTAATGCTTCAAAAATTCAATTCCTCCATCTTTCTACTAAACACATCATTCCACACAACAATGATATCTTCTTCGAAAATTTGTCCTCAACATTCTCTTTCTTTTTCTTATGATCTTTCTTGGAAGGATCTAATCATTTCTCATTCTAAACAAGCTTCTAAGCGACTGAGTGTTCTGAGGCACCATTTTGATTTTTTTATGCCACCTCGATTGCTTTCTCTTTATTGGTGTGTTATTCAGCCCCTGTATGAAGTATGCAAGAGCTGGGTGGTTCCACATATACAGCTCTTCTCGAAAAGGTGGAGTATAGGGCGTTTTGTCTTTTAAACTGTTTTGCACTTACTCTCTCCAATCTCTTTCTCCCCATCGTATTGTTGCGTCACTCTCTCTGCACTATCGCTATTACAAAGGACACTGCTCTTCTGAACTCTCGCACTTTTTCGGCCTCCTTTTCTCATCTAATTCCACCCTGCTCGATTCTGGCATTCTTCCTCTTACTACTCTTTCTCCTCTCAGGTGTCCCATGTCTCTACCAGTAATTCCTCATGATCGGGTACATGGGATCCTGAAATCTATGAACATCAGGAAGGCTAGTGGCCCAGATGGCATTACCCCTCATGTTCTGAGGGAGTGTGCTTCCGAGTTAACGCCTGTCCTCGTTCAGCTCTACTCTCTATGCCTTAATACTAATACTTTTCCTCAATGCTGGAAGCGTGCATTTGTTCAGCCGATCCCGGAAAAGGATAGCCACTCTGACCCTTCTAACTATCGACCTATAGCTCTCACATGTCTAACATTTTTGAAACTCTTCTCAACTCTCATTTCCTGGATCATTTGGAGTCTCATTCTTTTCTCTCAGATCACCAGTATGGCTTTAGACGTTCGAGGTCAACTGGTGACATACTCTCCTATTTTACTGATCTATGGTCTTCTGCCCTTAGGGATTTCGGCGAGTCTTGTATGGTGGCAATTGACATATCGAAGGCTTTTGACCGGGTATGGCATGTGTCGCTGCTCTCCAAGCTCCCTTCCTTTGGGTTTCCTCCTTCCCTTTGCTTACTCTTGTCTAGTTTTCTCTCAGATCGTTCCATTTCGGCACTTTTAGATGGAGCGACCTTTTCCTCTGTTCCTGTCAACTGTGGTGTTCCTCAGATTTCTGTTTTATCTCCAACTTTATTCTTACTTTTCATTAAAAAAGGCGAAAAGAAAATATTACACTAATAAATTCTGCGAGGTAAACAATAATTCAAAAGCAACTTGGAGCCTCATAAACAATCTAATTAATAAAAACAAAGAGCATACACACAAAATAAACCAATAATCATATATGAAGTCTCAACAAACCAAAAGAAAATAGCAGATTCACTCAATAGTTATTTTATCAATATTGGAACCGAAAATCTTAACAAATAGTTCAGCAGGCCAAACAAACCTTGAAACATTCTTACCTCAGTGCAACTCACATTTCACATTCGAAAACCACCTCATTAGATGTCCAAAATATTATAGCTGGCTTAAAAAATAAAAAATGTGATATCTTGAGCGTCCCAAACCACAAATACAAACTCGTGGCTGACATCATTTCCACCCCACTAGCTCATTTATTCAATGTTTCAATCCTTTTAGGCGTTTTCCCCTCTACCCTCAAAATTTCCCGCGTCACTCCCATATTTAAGAAAGACGATTCCTCCTTCCCTAAAAACTATAGACCAATATCCATTACACACAAGATTAGCCAAATATTCGAAAAAATAATATTTGAGCAGCTGACAATATCTTAATTCAAACTCACTACTTAGAGATTTCCAGTTCGGCTTCAGAAAAGGCCATTCAACCTCCGACGCGCTTATATATCTGACCGAAAAACTTTACAAAAATATAGAAAATAAAGACTCCTCCCCCCTTCTGCTACTAGACTTCACCAAAGCGTTTAACACAATAGACCACAATATCTTATTAGCAAAACTAAAAAGACTGAGTTTCGATGGCCTAAACTTCCAGTGGTTTGAAACTTACCTCAAAGGTAGACAACAATATGTAAAACTAGATGATATACTTTCTAACACGCAACAAATAAAAACTGGCGTTCCACAGGGATCCATACTTGCACCACTTCTATTTACAATATATACAAACGACTTAATAAATTCACACAACTCTTTCTCAGTCTCGTTCGCAGATGATATATGATATATCAATATTGATCAATGACAAGAACCGCCGAAACACTCTCCAAAAAAGTTGAAACCTCTTTAACAAACATAATGAGATGGGTCGACTTAAATAAACTATCATTAAACATACAAAAAACCTCCTACATTATAATAAGTAACAAAAACGTTGGAAATAATTTTAAAATCAGACTAAAAGATTTTGAGCTAACCCGATCAAATACCGCTAAAATCCTGGGAGTCATAATAGATGACAAGCAAACATTTAAAGAACACAAACACATTAGTAAATAAACTCGCAAAGTATATGTACAGTCGTCAACAGAAGTTCGTTCCTATTAAGCTGGAAATAAATATTTATATAAAATGGGGATCATTTCAGGTTCAGCCAATCACAGTTCAATTAAGCCCCGCTCAATGTTTTTATTTTCTTTTTATTCAAAATAGAGCTTTTATGAAATTATTTCCATTTTATATAAATATTTATTTCCAGCCTAATAGGAACGAACTTCTGTTGACGACTGTACATTCTTGTTAAATTAGCTAAATCCATTCCACTGTATGTTCTACGAAAAATATATTTTGCACACATTCACCCCCACATACTGTACTGCCTACCTGTAAGTCTTACACAAATCTAACACACAAATCTAACAAATCTAGCAAATCTAACACACACCAAATCATAACAATGCAAAAACGAATCATAAGGCTTCTTAGTGGCAGCAGAGATTTTTATAGTCATACACCATCTTTATTCAAAAAACTCAACATATTGCAATATGATCATCTTCTAAACCTCTCCCTCCTAAAGGAAATACACAAAGTAATAAACAATAACACATGCGAATTCCTAAAAACTAACCATCAAAACAATCAAAGTGAGAGAGCAATAATCTTAAGAAATAACACAAACCTTCAAACCCCTTTCTATAGGCTCACGAAAGCACGACAAGCAGTTACCTACGTCTCCACCATTCTATATAACGATCTGTCTGACGACATAAAAAATGAAAGATCAATAAAATCATACACGCACAAAATTTAAAAAATGCTCATTAATTCGTATTAATCCCTTATTATTATTATTATTATTATTATTATTATTATTATTATTATTATTATTATTATTTTTATTATTATTATTATTACAATATTATATTATTTGTTATTATTATATTTTATTTTTTATTATTATTTTATTATTTTATTATTTATTATTTTATTTATTTTTATTATTATTATTTATTTATTAGTTTTTTTTTTCTTTAATTATTATCTTTATTATTATTATTTTATTAATGTTATTAAAATCAGATATTCTACAATAACAGCAAATATTACTTCCATTATTGCATTTATTATTATTATTATTATTATTATTATTATTATTATTATTATTATTATTATTATTATTTTATTATTCATTGTTACTGCCATTTTTTTTTATTATTTTTATTTTTATTTTATTATTATTTTATTATTACAATTATCATTATTATTATTATTATTATTATTATTATTATTATTATTATTATTATTATTATTATTATTATTATTATTATTATTATTATTACCACTACCATTATTATATTATTCCTATTGATACTACTATTCTTATTACTATTATCTTTAAAGTATATTTTATCATTTCTATTATTATTACCAGTATTATCATAGTAAACATCATAAGTAATGTCTTTGTTATTGTTACTTGCATGATCAATATTTCTTGACTTTTGTTACTCTAGAAGTAACCTATCATAACCTGTAATTATTAAAAAAAGTATACTTATATATATATATTTATATATATTACACATTGGGGCTTAAAGGAAACCGCAGTGTTTTCCCCCAGCAGCCCCTTTTCAGAGAACTGGACAGTCACGATATTATTATTAAGATTATTATTTAATTTAGTAGAATAGGACCTAGTTTTAAACTTTAAACCTGTAAATGTACCATTTCCTGAATAAAACTTTGTGAATTGTGAATTAATGATATTCTCAACTGCACTTCTAACTATGTTCACTCTTATGATGATGACTCAACTCTACATTCTTCTAATCATTTCAAATCTGCTGCCTCTTTTGCTTCTAGAGTTGCTTCTCGTCTTCAACTTTCCAATTCTATTCTTGTCGATCTGGATGGGATTTCACGGTGGTGTCATAGCAACCTTGTGAAATTCAACTCTTTAAAAATTCAATTTCTTCACATCTCCCTCTCAAAAACACCTCCCAACTTTCCTATCCTCTTCGATGGCTCTCCCGTCTCACCTGTAAATATCATTAACATTCTTGGTCTAAACATAAACAATAAACTGTCTTGGAAACCACATATCACAATGGTTTCAAAAGCGGCCTCTAAGAAGCTGGGAGTTCTGTTCAGGTTGCGAGAATTTTTTTCTTCTGAGCAGTTACTCCAAATATATAAGGGTCTTATTCACCATTGTTTGGAGTACTGTTCTCACGTTTGGGGGTGGCTCCGGCTCCTCCTCTCTTCTGGATGGGGTTGAATCTAAAGCTAAAAGATTAATAAACTGTCCCCTATTTTCTAACTCTCTTGATCCCCTATCTCAGAAACGTGATGTTGGCGCACTATTTCTTTTCTATAGTTAGGTACTACAATGGCAGGTATTCAAGGGAATTGACCTCTCGCATTCCTCCACCGTTGCGTTGGACTCGATGTACAAGGGGTGCCCTGTTTTCGCACGAATTTTGTGCGGATGTAGGAAATTCCAGGCTAGCCCGTTGTTGTTACTCCTTCTTTCCAGCCATCTCTGTTCTGTGAAACTCTCTACCATCATCTATTTTTCCTCCTGCATTTAATCTTCCACTCTTCAAGGCTTCCATCTGTGTCCACCTGAGGGATGTGCGTTAGGTTTTCTTCCCCTTGTGTGTGGCCCCTTCTTGAAAAGGGCTCTGCACGTGAGTGGTGGCGATCTGTAATATATATATATATATATATATATATATATATATATATATATATATATATATATATATATATATATATATATATATATATATATATATATATATATATATATATATATATATATATATATATATATATATATATATATATATATATATATATATCTGTATTTCTAAGTCAATAAGATAACTTCGGAAGAGAGAGAAAAATTTTAGATTCAATAGCCAATAGTAATTAAAATATACTAATTTCCCAAAAATAAAACTCAAATATATGTTCTTAAAAATCTTATTATTATTATAAGAGTTTTCAATTTTTAACCAAATGTCAGCAGATTTCAAAAAGTTGTGATGTCAGATGACTTCGAACTACAAAAATTCAGAATATTCTGGCATATTTATATCGGGATTCTGGTTTTTTTTCGTGTAACAGCGCGATCTAAAGTCATCCTCATTAAAAGGGTAAATGACTAAATGGGGAATGATTCACTGCATAATTCATATACCTGCTCCCAAAAATTATTAATGCTCTTACAAATGGTGGGTAGGTTACAAATTAACTAACTCGAAAAAAAAAAAAAACAGTTCTTGGGAGTTGTCTTCATAGGCAAAAAGATTACTATCTTTTCAGTACAACAGGGAAGTGTATATGAAGCAACCAAGTAGATTAAAACCATAACACGGTAAAGAATTAGCATTAGATCACTATAACTATGGAATGTATTCTTAATATGTAAAACAATTTTAACAGTTGCAAAGATAGTCAATTCAAAGTTTAACAACTTTTCATATACTTATTAGTTATTACTAACTACTTGAACTTTTTTTTCTTTTTTTTTTAATTTCAGTTAACACAAAATTCACTTCATTTACGGCCTATGTGATCAGAATTTTTCTAAATTCTCTATTTAAGAATAAGCAGCAGTAATTAGGACATGCGATATGTTCCCGCTTATTAATCTGCTCCGGCTTCGCCCGAAGCTTCGGAAATTTGCCGAATTGACCGGCATGCCGAAGCTGAAGCTTCGGTGCATCCCTAATAATAATAATAATAATAATAATAATAATAATAATAATAATGAAAATTGAATACCTCAGTGAAAAAAGTATGAGACTGCCATGTTTCTCCTTCATCAACAGAATAAATTATTTCATTAGTTTCTTCATTTAATCTAAAATGATGAACGGCAACCATAATTCCACCATGATCTCCAAATGTAAAGAGGTAGTTTCCCTTTAAAACCTGTCAAAAACATATTAGCAAAAGACTTATTTAAATTATAATTTTAATTGATATAAAAAACTAAGTACAATCATATTAATACCAATAAAACCAAATAAAATAAATAAAATATGGCAAGAATCATCATCATCATCATCATCATCATCATAATAACCCATCCACCCACCCACCGAACGCCTACAGACCATGAAAAGAAAAGGAATCTTTCAGGCTCTAATAAAACAATGCCTAGAGGCCATACTATCCCTGCTGGTGAAAATATTCAAGGCAAGTTTTGCCCTAGAATATATATATATACCCACTATCTGGAGAAAGGTTAGGGTGTTTTTTAACCCCAAATAAGAGAGAAGCTTTATGGCACACCCTAGGTTGAGCAGATTAATAAGCCTCGCTTCCTTTCTATTTAAAAGAATGAAAAAAGTGTTGAACTCTCATATAAGGGTAAACATCTTAGTGGGAAATAAGATACATCTAAATCAATGGGCATGTCTTTCAGGCAAATAGACTGTGGGAGCACAACACAGCCTAACAACAACAAAAATAAAGAAGGTATAAGAACACAAAGAAGTTATAATATTTTTCTTTTTAGACAAACAAATTGCATTGACATCTCTTATAGCACCATTGAAAGGTTGGCAAGTTACTGCGACTTGCATAAATATAATGTTAAAATCAAGATTTATCGTCTCTGACATGGAGATTGAGTCTCTTTGCCCCTATTATGGACTGCGATGGGCAATGACTTTCTATGCAGGTCGAGAGATGTCTTACTTGAGATAGAAAATTAAGCAGATGATCTTGAAATAATGATTAGGGGAAAGCACCTCCACACTCTTGTAGAATTTTTGCAAAATGCCCTTAACATAACTTTCAAATGGTATCAAGAAGGGCTTATAAACCTTAATAAACCAGTATACTACAAGAATAAATATCATTGGGCCTTCATTATTAATGGGATCATCATAACTCCATCCAGTGAATTCAAATATATACACATAATCCTCTACCAAACAACAAACTTGGAATCAACACACAAAGCTCATTGGCAAGGAGAAAATGGCCCTATGTATTTGCCAGAAGAACTGCTGGGAAAGACATGCGGCTGCGCCCCAAAATGACACTTTGGACGTTTCTAACGGTAGTTAGACTAATAATTACCTATGCTACATTTATTTGGATGCCAAAGGTGGAATAAAAAACAACTCAAACCAAACTGCAAATCTTGCATACCTAGGGAATACTGGTGCAATAAACACCTGTCCGACCAATGTATTAGAGACACTGCTAGTTCTTTTACCAGGGTTGGAAAGGGTAATTTTTACTACCTTAGTTTTCCCCAGGAAAAATCTTTGGAAAAACTGGGAAAACGGAAAAACTGGGGAAAAACTCATTGATAAAATTACAGCAAACTTTTACTATTAAATTTAGGTACTATTATTACACTGAGGTATTTAGTTTACTGATAGTCTGCAATATTGCTATTTTGAATAGTATAGTACTGCTTAATACTGTACTATACAATTATTAATCTATTGCTGCATGATATTGACAGTTTTGTAAAAAAAAAAAAAAAAAAAAATTAAAAAAAAAAAAAAAAAAAAAAAAAAAAAAAAAAAAAAAAAAATTTCTAAAATAAGAAAATTACAAAGCTAGGCTAGATAGTAACTACAGCCACAAGCTACTGTAGTGTCTGTACTGTGTACAAGTCTGTCAACTTGTCAAGTCATATTATAACTTTATAGTTTAGTCACCTAAATATAATATTAGCTTTATATAATATTAATATAAAATTAGCTAGTCTTTTTCCACTGCATCTGCATATTAAAAGCGAGGCAATGGAATGTGCCGCCAGACTGACTTTGCAAAAAAACATATCCAAAGCAACTGCTCTACAAACACTATGATTCTTGGGAAAGACTATAATGGAGCCTGATGAAACAAAAAAAATCATCTCCCAGAACAATCTGGGATTTCTCTTTGACCTCGGATCAAACTGGGAAACATTTTAAAATAGAGAAAGAACATAATAGACCCTATAGATCACGATGACGAAGAATCTTGCAGCCCTGATGCCCCACACCCTTTAAATCCAATCTAATATAATGTGGATACAAATACTTGGAACACCTAATGTAATATTACTGTCACTTGTCCCAATGATTTATTGGGAGTTTTTTGGGACAATTTATGTAGTGTAAAACAAATGCGGTTTTTATTAAAATATCAAATACATTACATTTAACTGACATATGATCATTTTGGAGGGAGCCCCAAGTAAAAAATTTTAGGAGTACCATAAAGTAAGATGGTAGATGTCTTGAAGGTGTCATAACAAAAAAATAAAAAATAAAAAATTGAAAACACCTAATGTATAAAAAATTTAAAAGAATAAGGAGCTGGTACCTTAAATTTATTTTGCAGGTTTTAATGCCCTATTTACAACTGCAACGATTAATACCAAAGAGAGTAATCATTTTTGCTTGATTAAGTAATTCTATCAATTAAAGTTAATATGTGCCTATTTTCAAAATAAAGAATCGTTATATTAATTATATTTTTACGTACAAACAATGTAGTCCTTTGTAATATCTTAACTAAAGAAAACTTGCAAAAACAGATTAAGAAAAGAAATTCAAAGAACTTGGTCATTATATCAGATAAGGTAAATAAAATGCACCTTCATTTTTAAAGCAATAAAACACGTTTAACATATTAGGTACAAAAAAATACAAAATACTAACCTCATGCCATATAACCCCAGCATCAGTTGATAAATATACCCCAACATGTCCTTTTAATGACGTTCCGAGAGTTCCAGATGATAGGACAAGTCCAGGAGCGCTTTCAGTAGTCAAAATTGGTTTTGATTGAGTTTCAGGATAAAGTTTACTGAGTTCCTGGCTTATATGAAGAGAGCATCCATCATTCTGTGAGAAAAATACCAGTAGAAAATACATCAACATTACAAATAAAATATATCAATATCCAATGCCCTCCATATTCAAATAAATTACAATCTGAAGAACAATGCTAAACTCTTTTAACATTATAGTAAAAATTACAAACTTGCTTATTAAATCTGAAAATAAATACCAAATTGCAATTGGTTTTCCTTCCATTACTATCTAATCTTGGAGCCTTTATTGAAGCCCATTCTCCTCCTTGATCAAAGGTAATAAGAGATGTAAGGTGCTCAGGTCCCAATCGTTTAGACATCCTAGTAAAGTTTTCAAATAGCTGAGATGCAATGAAAACACCTCGAATTCCTTTCACTTTATGAAGATCAGCGAAGGGTTCATCGGCTTTTTTACTGTTTTATTAACAAAAGAATTAATGTTAGCTGATACTATTCACATATTTAAATTAAATAATTTTACTTCAATATATAACCTTCAACTGCTTAAAAATACTATGTAAGACTGCATTGAATTATTTTAAAACAAATCTTGAGAAGAAATTTTGAAATTAAAAATAATCAAAAATTTCATTTTATCAAATAAATGGCAACAGAAATGTGAATAAATATATTATTGTTCTATAGGAAAGACTAATTTATTCTCTAAAAAAATACATTTATAAGTAAAACAATTTTATCAACCTTTTCCAAACATTTTCAATATCAACTACTCATCAGCCTAAAATAAAAATCTATATATAAGGTTCCTCAAGTTTAAATACCTAAGAATGAAAAATACAGTATACTTTGATCACCCTCAATTAAATAATTTTTGGCTCTTCTTGCTATTCCGCATCCAATCATATAAGAAATAGGCATCTTTTCTCTGTGAAGTCTATTAGCCTCTTATTTGTACAGCCTTTTTCAATTCGTAAAACTTCTTCTAAGGGCTTTTCTCATTTAGGCTACTGTGTATTAATACACTATCTTCATTTAAAAGTATCTATATAACTTCAGTTTTTCTCCAACTGCAGTAGGATAATTGAGCATTATATAATACACTTCCTCAGATAATTTTGCTATTGGAAGTAACTCTTTTAAATTTTTATTTCCTGATATGGTTTCCTCACAAGATTTACCTATTCATCCATCTCTTAAAATGATTTATGTCCATCATAACTTTCCCTATTAAGTGAATGTAATCTCTATTCCTTCTTTCTAATCATTAATCATCTATATTCCTTCTTTCAAAATTTTAAACACCTTAACTCAATCCAGACTTTATCCTGGGAATTCAAACTTGCCTACCTCCATCAACTTAGGATACAATTTTTTATTCTAACACTTGTTGTCAATTTATTTAAATCTCCTCTTTCAGCTTTAAATTAACATTCTACTTCTATGCTAATGATAAGAAAGAAAAAAATAACTTGCTTTAATCAAATTTTATTTTAATTTGTATCAGGATTTTAGTAAAATGCTTTTTCAAATAAAGTTAACACATCATTTTAGATGATAACTTTTTATCCCAAAACTTGATCATTCTATTTAAATTTCCTACTTCAGTTTTAAATTAGTTTCCTACTTTTAATAATAAAAAGAAAAGAAATACTTACTTTAGCCAAGTGTTATTCCAGTTTGTATCTGGATTATAGTAAAATATTCTTTCTAATGATAAAGAAAACTTCACTCGATCTTGTGATGACCTTGGTACCGAAGACACATAAAGATTTGAAGAAATTCCATGAAAAACACAAATCATAATCTGACAACAATCATAAAAAAAAAAAATAATTAAAAAAAGTGGGAGGATTATTTTAAACATATCCACAATAGAATAACTGAAGCTATTACCTTACTTGCCCTTCAGAGACGTCAGCTACATGATAATTTTGATGAGTCAAATTGTTAGGAAACTCAGACAAAAAGAAAGGGCCTCCTTTGTAAGATATCATAAGCTGCAAACCATCTTCATGCATTAATGAACCAAGTAAATGCTGAAATGTTTTATAAAAACCTTTATTTAAAATTATACTTTATTGTATTTTAGAAATGAGTAAAATACACAAAATATCTTTTAAGACGGACAAACAAACAAAAACAAAAAAATTTTATAGCAATTCTCCTAAGTTTCAGGAGAAGAAAATTTAATAGAATAGAGGAGGAGGACTGGAAATTAAGAAGTTAGTAAGTTGGAGTCACCTCCAAGACTGACAACAATATAAATAGGGAGTTGCTTTGCCACTCATGGATTTTGTTTTCTTTTAAAGTTTAGATAGCCTAAGAATCTACAATAGAAATTGGAGCAAAATGATCAATAAAGAACAGATACGGATTTAAATGTTAGAAGGCCATAAAATAAAAATTTTTGTCAGCTGATTAAGGATTGGACTGGTATGTTTGAATATGGTAGACAAAGACAAATTGAATTGGATAGACATATACCTCAATGTCATTTATTTGCAGTGGCTCACTTTC
>SEYY01000801.1:44418-63885 GCA_009176605.1 Armadillidium nasatum
TCCATGTCTCTACCTGTAATTACTCATGATCGGGTGAATGGGATCCTGAAAACTATGAACATCAGGAAGGCTAGTGGCCCGGATGGCATTCCCCCTCGTGTTCTGAGGGAATGTGCTTCCGAGTTAACGCCTGTCCTTGTTCAGCTCTACTCTCTATGCCTTAATACTAATACTTTTCCTCAGTGCTGGAAGCGTGCATTTGTTCAGCCGATCCCGGAAAAGGGTAGCAGCTCTGACCCTTCTAACTATCGACCAATAGCTATCACTTGTGTTCTGTCTAAAATTTTTGAAACTCTCCTCAACTCTCATTTCCTGGATCATTTGGAGTCTCATTCTCTTCTCTCAGATCACCAGTATGGCTTTCGACGTTCGAGGTCAACTGGTGACATACTCTCCTATCTTACTGATCTATGGTCTTCTGCCCTTAGGGATTTCGGCGTCTTGTTTGGTGGCGCTTGACATATCCAAGGCTTTTGACCGGATATGGCATGCGCTGCTGCTCTCTAGGCTTCCTTCCTTTGGGTTTCCTCCTTCCCTTTGCTTACTCTTGTCTAGTTTTCTCTCAGATGGTTCCATCTCGGCATTGTAGAAGGAGCGACCTCTTCCTCTTTTTCTGTCAACTGTGGTGTTCCTCAGGGTTATGTTTTTTCTCCAACTTTATTCTTACTTTTCATTAACGATCATCTCAACTGCACTTCTAACTCTGTTCACTCTTATGCTGATGACTCAACTCTACATTATTCTACTCATTTCAAATCTGCTCCCTCTTTTGCTTCTAGAGTTGCTTCTCGTCTTCAACTTTCCGATTCCATTCTTGCAGATCTGGATGGGATTTCCCGGTGGGGTCATAGCAACCTTGTGAAGTTCAACTCTTTAAAAACTCAACTTCTTCACATCTCCCTCTCTAAAAACACCTCCCAACTTTCCTATCCTCTTCGACGGCTCTCCCGTCTCACCTGTAAATAACATTAACATTCTTGGTCTAAACATAAACAATAAACTGTCTTGGAAACCTCATATTACAATGGTTGCTAAAGCGGCCTCTAAGAAGCTGGGAGTTCTGTTCAGGTTGCGAGAATTTTTTCCTTCTGAGCAGTTACTCCAAATATATAAGGATCTTATCCGCCCTTGTATGGAGTACTGTTCTCACATCTGGGGGGCTCCGGCTCCTCCTCTCTTCTGGATAGGGTTGAGTCTAAAGCTAAAAGATTAATAAACTGTTCCCTACAATCAAACTCTCTTGACCCCCTAACTCTGCGACGTGACGTTGGCGCACTATCTCTTTTCTATAGGTACTACAATGGCAGGTGCTCGAGGGAATTGGCCTCTCGCATTCCTCCACCGTTGCGTCATTCTCGTTGCACAAGGGATGCCCTGCTTTCGCACCAATTTTGTGTGGAAGTGGGAAACCCCAAGGCTAGCTCGTTGTGGTGCCTCCTTCTTTCCAGCCACCTCTCTTTCTGAGGAACTCTTTACCATCGTCTATTTTTCCTCCTGCATTTAATCTTCCACTCTTCAAGGCTTCCGTTCTGTGCCCACCCGAAGGATGTGCGTTAGGTGTGCTAGAGTGAGTTTTCTTCCTCTGTGTGCCCCTCCATGAAAAGGGCTCTGCCCCTGAGTGGTGGCGTTTCTGTAAAAAAAATATATATATATATATATATATATATATATATATATATATATATATATATATATATATATATATATATATATATATATATATATATATATATATATATATATATATATATATATATATATTCTGACATTTATGTATGTCATATACAAAAGTTTTGGAGTTTCAGCACTCCCATGAATTTGAGACTACAGAGTTCTCTAATCACTATTCTTGACATGGAGCAGCTTTTGCAGCTGTTGTTTTCTCATTTTTTGTCATAATCCTCAGCGAGTGTTCTTCTGCCTGTCACCCGATTTCTAATGACTTAAGTCCACACTGGTGTTTATCGAGTGATGTTTTTCCGTAAGCACAATCTAGGCACATGTCCTTAGATTTTATATCTGGAGAACCAACGATTTTTCCTTTTTGATATTCTACAAGATTGGACTTACCTTATTTATACCAGCACGAATGCTAAACACAGAACAAATGACACTTCATACTATGACAAACAAGCGCCTGTGGTGCCTCTTCTATTTCAGGGAGTTGATAATCTGTCATATTTACCCATTCCTTCTACTGTTTTCATATATTTGTTCACCCCTGTACGTGTGTGTGTGCGTGTATATATATAATATATATATATATATATATATAATATATATATATATATATATATATATATATATATATATATATATATATATATATATATATATATATATATATATATATATATCAAAGGTGGAAAAAGCGCAAATTTGCGCTATTGCGCTTTACGCAAAAATTCGAAAATGTGCGCTTTTGCATTTTGCGCTTAACTTTTTTAAGAGCGCTAAAGCTTAAATTTGCGCTTTTGCGGAAGTTTTTTGAAATTAGCGCTTACCAATTTGCGTTTCGTCATTTTTCTTTAAAAAAAAATTTTGGGCTTATTTTTCAGTTTCTTATTTAATCAGCCAAATTTTATTACTCTTTCTGCTAATTAAAAGTTAATACTTAAACTATGAATGCCGATATATAAAAAAAAATATCGATATTTAAAAAATATCAAATTGTCCTCGATAATAAAAGATATTGTTTATATATATATATATATATATATATATATATATATATATATATATATATATATATATATATATATATATATATATATATATATATATATATATATATATATATATATATATATATATATATATATATTATATGGTTTATTGAATATTTTGTTTATTGGTTTATTAGAAAGTTTATTAATTAATAGGCAATTTCACTATATATTTTTCGTTGCTGATTATATATATATATATATATATATATATATATATATATATATATATATATATATATATATATATATATATATATATATATATATATATATATATATATATATATATATAATAAAAAGTTATTATTATTATTATTATTATTATATATTATTTATTATTATTATTATTATTATTATTATTATTATTATTATTATTATTATTATTATTATTATAGCCAATATACTAAGTTTACTGATTACTTGTGATTAGCGATTATACCTTTTTAGTATTTTTGTGTTTAAATTGGAATAAAACAGATATGGATAAGTACTTAACGGGAAAAAGAATTGCAAACCGTGAAAGTCGTCGAAAGTACAACTCCTGAAATTGAGTGTGATGCTGCTGGTACTTCCCATTAAAAAAGCAGCCAAGATGACATTTAGCACCCATGGCCCCATCTTATCAAGTACTATGGGTTTGTCAAGACCAAGAAGGAGTATACTGAGGGCAATAGAGTCTTGTGCAAGGGAAAGATTGAATGCTCCCAATGTAAAAAAAAACCTTGAGCTTTGACTCTAAATCAACACATAGCTTGAAATCGCACTACTTGTTTGGAAGTAACTTTCACCGATACTTTTTATTTGAATTTAATTTCTTTTTAATTTTAAAATTCAACCATTAAATATTTCACATATTTTATTTACATGACTAGTGAATTTAGTTTTGTAACTTTATTTAGAAACATCGTTATTTGCACAAGGAACTTTGTGCTGCAATTGAAGGAGGGTCAAAGCGGGGTCGCAGCTGCTCAACAGACCATGAGACAGACATCTAGAAAAAAGCGTCAGACCACCATTCTCCAGTCTATGTCTAATATATTCAAACAGAAAAGAGCTCTTGAGTTGCTTTACAAGTAAGTGTTTCATTTTAAGCCAAGGATCCATTTAATAAGACACTTGCCAAAGCACAGGCATTGTGGAATGCTCAAAACAGGAAAACTACAACTGCTGCGAGAATCAAGAAGGAGTTGGGAACAAAGTTTATAACACCAAGTGTTACTCGCTGGAACTCCCTATACGATTCTATGAAAGACTTGCTTAAGAACCTTGATGGTAGCATGGCACAAATCAACAGCATTTGTATTAGCGAAGTGTGGCCACCTCAACACGGGGTGGTCAGGGAGTGATTAAGGTAAAAAAAAAAAAAGTATATATATATATATATATAATATATATATATATATAATATATATATATATATATATATATATATATATATATATATATATATATATATATATATATATATATATATATATATATATATATATATATATATATATATATATATATATATATATATATATATATATAAGATTTGAGTTCTTGATACCATTTCTAAATATTTCAGAAACTGAAGGCCCCATATATCCAGTAGACACCTCTGGAGGAGAAGTTGTGACAAACCTTTCGATAGCTGGGATGCAGTAAATGTTCACCACAATACCCCTCTCACTAGGAACCTTTTTCCATGTGAATACCAAGAGGTCTGGGTAGGACTTGTTTATGAAGTATAATACCCCATTACCCAGCTCAGCGGCCGTGGAGAGGTTGTTTAGTCAAGGCTCTGACATTCTAAGACCAAAGAGGGCAGCCATGGCATTCAGCAATTTTGAAAAATTTATTTTCATGAAAGGGAATATGACCCTTTTCAGAATGCAAGAGGAGAGCTACGAGGAGGAAGAGATCATAGATGACTGAATAAATAATAATAAATTCTTTCTCATTTTTTGTTATATATTTGCATCTTTCAAAAAAAATTTAAAAATAACTCATCTTTACATCCTAGCGGTTTTTTTTTTTTTGCTCCAAAATTTGAGCTTTAAAAATTTTTTTTTATTTGCGGACATGTGCGCTTTTGCATTTGCGGACTAAGTTTTTCAAAATTTGCGCTTTAAATTTTAAAATTTGCGCGCCCACCTCTATATATATATATATATATATATATATATATATATATATATATATATATATATATATATATATATATATATATATATATATATATATATATATATATATATATATATATATATATATATATATATATATATATAAGAACTTAAAAATTTTATTTCAAATTTGTAGTTATGCGAACACGTTAATGGATTCTTGAATACTATATTAATTTAACATGAATAGTCAACGGTACTGTTATGAAGAATAGAATAGAAAAAGATGGATAATATATATATTTTAATAATTTGAACAGTTTAGTTCTTAACAAAGAATTTTATTATTGCTGGATATCCAGACATTAGTAGTACTATCCAGCCACATTTCCAGACTAAAAAAAGGCTACATAGGCTGAATAACAGGATAGCAAATGGATATCCAGCCCATCCCTACGGGAAACTCATGTTAACAGTTACATATATTGGTTTTCATTCCATTCCATTGAAACAAAGAGTCATCATAAAAGGTTTCTTCTTAAGACCTTTTCAGATACGTAATTACCAATGTTTGGATAATGATTTATCTTAAATGGAAAACATCTTTAAAAAAATGGGGTATCCTAAAAAATTATTAAAGAAACACTGACTTAGGGAAATATGCAGAACAAACACAGTAAAGTATTTAAGAACGTATTAATATTCTGATATTGTAGGAGTAATGTACAGATATACTGTCCTCAGAAAGTTAACTTTGTGCAGTGTACCCAAGGCACTTAAGTACGCTCTTCGCCACAAAGGAGAAAAATCTATGAACGTATAAGCTGGAGTATATAGGATCCCATCTGAGATGTGTGATAACTGTATATCTCGGAAACATCAGACTTCGAAAGGAATGTGCCAGAACAGATACGCTTTAAATGTAGGAGGCCAGAACCCTGTTTTATACGACTGCCAGATTAAAAAGGATCAGAGAATAAATCTGAAGAATGCAGAATTGATTCCCAGAATTAATGACTGACAAGAGAAAATTCATAGAAAATATATGTATATAAAATAAAAAGAATTTTAATATTAATGAGAATACACCTATGGATGATTTTCTTAACAGGTTAATTTTGAAGGAAAATAACTTTTTAAATAAATATATACTTGGTTTAAAAGATGAGATAATATATTCAAATATTTTATTTCTTTACTTCTTAAGAAAAGCTTTTTGATTTGATTGAAATAGCACATGAAAGAAAGAAGACTTGATACATCTTTTGAAAGCTTCAGTTTTTATTATTTTATGTAGTCTTATGTAAATCTTTTGAAGATTTTATTAAAAAATTTGCATATTTCATATTTTCTTGGGGATTTATTATTATTATTATTATTATTATTATTATTATTTATTATTATTATTATTTATTATTATTATTATTATTATTATTATTATTATTATTATATATATATATATATATATATATATATATATATATATATATATATATATATATATATATATATATATATATATATATATATATATATATACCACATGTTACAAAATTGAGCATGATGTTACTTTACCTTTTTTTTTTTTACGGCAAACAAAAAGTCATCTTTAACTTTGAAGTCTTGGACACCTTCAATGACTACATTATGAGCAAGCTTGTCCCTTCAACATAAAAGAAAATTAATGTAGAAATAAAAAAAAAATTCTTCTGTATTTAATAGGAAATTACTGTGCTACCTTATATCACAATTCCTATGCTTATATAATATAATACTGAAAACTTAAACAAAAACTTGTCAGTTAAGAACTTTAAATCCCTTTGTCTTTTTACCAAAATTTTAAAGTAATTTAATAGTCTTAATAAATCTAAAGTGTGACAAACAGTGACCAAACTGCAGCTTATATATATATATATATATATATATATATATATATATATATATATATATATTATATATATATATATATATATATATATATATATATATATATATATATATATATATATATGACCAAAGGTTGTTAACTAAGTATCCACAGGTGCATGTCTACCAAAAATTATTTAATAATGCAGTGTCTATATTTGGTGTAATTTTTTTTTTTTTTTTTTTTTTTTCCCACATCATCATCACCCACTGGTAAAGCCCTATTCAAGGAGGGGGTGTTAGAGGAAGAAAAATAAAGAAAAAGATTAAAAAAAAAAAAGAAAATAAAAAAAACCTGCAGGTTCCACCTAACGCAAATTTCTTATGTGAGCACAGATACTGCCTTTAAGAAATTGATATTAAATTCTGAAGGAAACACAGAAGATGGGTGAGAATTCCACAAAACAGAGTTGGCAGAAAAGAATGAGGCACCACAGCAGACAAGCCTAGAGTTGCCTATTCCCACGCAAAATTGATGCGCTAACTATGCACCCCTTGTTCTACGAGGACGCCGAAAAGGTGGAGGTACGCGAGTCGATAGTTCCCTCAAGCATTTGCCACTGTAATACCTATAGAAAGAGACAATGCACCAAAGTCACGTTGCAAAGATAAAGATTCAAGAGAATTAGAAGAGTGGAACAGTTTATAAGTGAAACCTAAGCCATCGCAGATATGAGAGCAGTACTCCATTCAAGGGTGGATGAGACCCTCGTATAAGTGGAGTAACTACCAGGAAGAAAAAAAATTCTCGCAGTCTAAACAGAACTCACAGCTTCTTTGAGGCACCCCAAGCAACCACCGTGATATGAGTATATCACCTGTAGACCTCGAACGCTGAAAGCCATACTGATGATCAGAAAGAAGGAAATGGGATTCCAGATGATCTAAGAAGTGAGAGTTGAGAAGGGTTTAAAAGATCTTAGATATAATACAAGTGAAAGCTATAGGGCGATAGTTGGAAGGATCAGAGGGGCTACCTTTTTTCAGAATAGGTTGGACTAATTCATTCTTCCAACATTGGGGGAAAGTAATACTATTAAGGCATAGACGGAAAAGCTGAATGAAAGACGGAGCCAGCTCAGAGGCACATTCCCTTAAAACTCAGGGAGGAATGCCATCCAGGCCATTTGCCTTCCTAAGGTTCATAGATTTTAGAAGCCCATGCACCTGATCAAATGTAATCACAGGTAAAGGCAAGGGACATCTGAAAAAAGAAGCAGGAGGAGGATTGCTGGAATCGTCCAGGGTTGAATTAGAAGAGAACAGGAGGCTGAAGAGATTAGACTTTTCAGTTGGAGTGTTAGCAACAGAACTATCAGAGCGAATACGAGGAGGAAAGGATGATTTACTGAAATTGTTGGAGATGTTTTTGGCAAGTGGCCAAAAGATTTTCCAGTAGGAGAATTTAGGAGCTCAGCACTCTTCCTTTTGGTGAAGGTCAGCTTTGCTCATCGAAGAATATCCTTGCAACGATTCCGAGCTGAATGAAATTAGCATGAGGAAATTAGCATGAGTGATAGGAAAATGAGAATTTTTCCACTCTCGATAAGCGATATCTCTAGCCTGAATGTCACGCGAACAAGCGCGATCGAACCATGGATTATGAGGAGAGAAAGATTTAGTTGAAGAAGAAATGAACCTGCTCATCCCATCAACGATTACGGCTCCCGCCTTATCAGCAGAGACCGAAGCGTCTTCAGAGACAAAGCAGTTCCTCCTGGGATAGTTAGCGTAGAAGCAACGCAAATCCCCCCATTCAGCCCGATCAAAGTGCCAGAAGATATGCTTAGAGCAGGGTAGAGCAGTTGGAGAGAAAGCATGAAAATTAAGACAAATTAGATTGTGGTTGGAGTTACCAATATGTGCAAAGATAACGTATTTATAGAGAGAAGGACTAGTAGTGAAACATAAGTCAAGAGTGTTCAAGAATTGGTAGGGAAGATCTGGAATGTGTATTGGTTCTTTAATCAGCTACTCCAGATCGTTAAGAATGCTAAATGATTCGACCTACTCTTCCTCTGAATCAGTATAAGAGGAACCAAATGTGAAGATGTAACAGTCTCCTGAGAAGTAGTTAGGTACTCAAAATAGATAGAAAAATCTGTTCTATTGGGAGAACAGTAGCAGAAGCACAAGATTGTTGAAGTGGTAGGAAAAAAGATTTTAAGCCACAGAACATTGAAATTAGGAGATTCAAGATTCACAAGATGTGTTACTGGAGTGTTAATGTTAACGTAGGCACAAACTCCACCCTTAGAATAGAAATTAATAAATAAGTTATAATTGGATATATTAAAAAAGTTAGAAGAGGTATTCTTTGATATCTAGGTCACAGACAAGAGCAAATGGTTAGGATGAGAGTTAGAGGTGATATTCCACAAAAGGTAAATTAGAGAGTAAGCCACGCACATTAGTAAAGTGTATAGAAAACCCACGCCTGCACACACCCGCCATTCTACATAAACAATCACAATTTATAAGATTAGGTATAAACTATGATTTTGCTAGTTATAAACTAGTTATTTCAATTTTTCTGTAGATAAATTGAAAGTATGAACATGTTAAATTTATATTAATGTTTTTATTATTTAGTAAGCAATCAAATTTATTGTAACTTAAAAATTATAAGAGAAATAATATATCTTTGCTGGTGTTAAAACTGGAGATTGCACTTTCCTATTAATTATAAAATACCCATATAATGAGTTGTAAAAAGACAAAAATATATTAATACTAATTTTGAAAAGTAATTTTCTTTTACACATCTTGAAGGAGAAAAAAATTATTATAATTGTCAAACAGGATGACAAAAAAAACTTTTGACTGTTTCACAAGCAAACAATGCTGCGCTAGCCTAAATCAGGTGTGCTAATTGCAAAATAGATATCAATATTGCAACACAGCAACAAATATTGAAGGAAAAATTTTAATATCCTCAAACATATTTAAAACATTTTCTATTAAGCCTGCACTTTGAGCTGGTCTCCCATTTAAGGAACCAACAATCATTCACTTTAGTGTTGGGGTTCAACTCGCCTAGATAACTTCTTTCCTATATATATATATATATATATATATATATATATATATATATATATATATATATATATATATATATATATATATATATATATATATATATATATATATATATATATATATATATATATATATAATATTAGGGATGGGCTAGATGGTAAATTTTATGGACAATTGGATCCTGAATATCTGGCAATTTCTAAAAATCATATACTGGACATGTGGTTTTTATTATCTGGCTGGATATTCAGATAAATTGACAATAATTGCTAATTCTAAATAAGGTATATATATATATATATATATATATATATATATATATAATATATAAAATATTATATATATATATATATATATATTATATATATATATATATATATATATATTAGGGTTGGCCGACGCACTGGGTGTGGTGCGTGGTGCGGTCATTTTGGTGCGGTGCGGTGCGCAACACATTTTCAGCAACTTGGTGCGGTGCGCAAAGGAAAATTAACGGTGCGGTGCGTGGTGCAGCCTGCGTGCGTGCGTGCGTGGTACCTCAAAAAACTCAGTTCATCCATCTTTCTACTCGACATAATATTCCACACAACTATGACATCTTCGAAAATACAACTCAAACCTTTATCTGTCCTAGATATTCTTTGAGTATCTTTTTCTCAGAGTCTTTGGAAGGATCACATCATTTCTCTTTCTAAATAAGTTTCTAAGAGATTGGTTGATGAGGTGATTATGAAATTTCCTCACTTCACTTCAGTTGCTTTTTCTTTAAAGAGAGTTATTCAAAATGTATTTCATTTACACAGGGTGAAAATACAGGGATTTTTGTTTTTTCACCCATTTTGCTCTTACGAACGTTCTCGGTATCTTTTTCCATTGGTGAGTCATCATCACTCCTTTTGACACAGTTTCAGCCAATTTCCTTTTTCTTTCCAATTCTCTGATTCTAGACTTAATCTCTAAGTTCAGTCTTACATGAACAACACATGTTAAGTCTGAAACTCATTCTCTTTATCACTTTTCCCAACTTCCTTTAATTAAGATACACACTTTCAAATACCATGTATCGGGATATGTTGATTTTCAATTTGGCCTATCCGAAGAATTTCCCAACTCTGGTGGTTATTTGTTAGGCCTCTAGCCACCAAAGGATATATATATATATATATATATATATATATATATATATATATATATATATATATATATATATATATATATATATATATATATATATATATATATATATATATATATATATATATATATATATATATATCCTCTGGTTGCCAAGACCAGGCTTACTAATTTAGAACAGAGTTGGGGTAACATCTGAACCTAATCCTTAAAAGCCGACTTGTCCCAATACATGGCGCTTGACAGTGTGCAAGTCAAAGAAAGTCGGGGAAACAGATAAAGGGAGTGTGTTCCAGTCTTTACCAGTAGAATACATGTAAAGTTGTGCATAGCAGTTAAGTCTAGAGTCTGTGAGCCTATGTAGAAAGACATGTGGCACGAGACCTTCTCAATGGAGGAGGTATGTGACGGGAGAGTTTAGAAGAGCAGTGTCCATTGTAATTGCAAAAGTATAGAGAGAGAGACAAAAGTTCAATGAGCAGAAAGAGATTGATGAGAATTTGTGAGAGAGAGTTTATGAGACAAAAAGCTCTAGACTCCACTTTCTCCAAGAGCTGAATGGCAAAACGCAAAGCAGCCTTGGAGATGCTTCAAGTGGCGGCATCCAAAGAATGCCCCTCATTAACTCCTCACCCTATCATCACTTGGGAGCTGGTGGCCTCAGCCTCCTAAATCATCATTTTAGGTGATTTCAATGTTCACCACTGCCAATGGCTTTCATCTTGTTCTCATGAACTCGCCTTCGACTTAACTATCCAGTACAACTTTGATCAGTTGATGCAACTCCCTACCCGTATCCCTGACCGTCTTGGTGATGAACCCAATATACTTGATCTTTTCTTAACCTCTTATCCTTCTCCTTATACTGTTAAACTCTTTCCTCTGGGTTCATCCGATCACCTTCTTATATCCGTATCTTTTCCTGTTCTCTTCAAGTCTTCAGAAATAACGGTCTCACCTTCGGTGAGGGGACGTTTCTTGCACTTCGTTGCTGTTAACTGGTCTGACTTGAGGTTGTACTTTACTCATTTCCCATGGAATGATTACTGCTTTCATGAGAAGGGTCCCTCGGAGTGTGCAGAACGCATTACTGAGGTGATTCTCTCTGGAATGGAGGCGTACATTCCATATTCTTTCCCTTCTACTAAACCTAACAACCTTGGTTTAAGTCTACATGTTCTATCGCTATTCGCTGCAGGGATACTGCCTTCAAAGATTACTGTCATCTTCAAACTCTTGAAACTTATTCAACTTATAATTCATTTCGGAATCCTGCAAAATCTATTCTTCGAGATATCAAAAACTCATTTCCCTACCGAAAAAGCAATAACCTTTCTGATTCCTCTTCTCTCGCACTTTCTGGCAATTTGCCAAAACTGTCAACTTTAACTTTGCTTCTTCCTATTTCCCTCTTTTAATATCTTCCGACGGCACAACTGCTTTTTTACCGTCTACTACAGCTGAACTCTTCACTCAAACTTTTGCCACTAATTTAACCTTAGATGATTCCGGAGTTATATCTCCTCCTTCAATCTCCTCCAACTCATTTATGCCTAAAATTAGAATTTCTTCTAAAGATGTCATTTCTGCTCTCTCTGAGCTTAATACTAAGAAGGCGTATGGTCTTGATGGTATTCCTCCTGCGGTTCTCAAAACTTGTGTTTCTGAGCTTGCACCCTGATTTGGTAAACTATTTCATCTGTCTTTTAATTTCAATGTTCCCTTCTTGTTGGAATATGTAATTCCTCTCATAACAACTCTTAAAAAATTAATTCCATTATCAGATGAAGATATTAAAGAAATAAGATGAAATACATCATATTTAAAAGAAACTTGACAAACGTTTTTGGTTTTACGGAAAATGAAGATTTGTTCACTAATGAAATGTTTCTTGATCCAAGGTACAAAACAAAGTTCTTCAGTTACCAGCTTGTAACTGGCAGAGTTAAAGTAACATATGGCGCAAATAGGAAGATATTTAAAAAATAAAGTATAAAAGAGGTCAGTCATAAATCAGCACTACATTTAAAAGATGATTCAAAATCTTCAACTGTTTCATCTATCAGTGAAGTAATGATGTTAATATTGACTTTTAGTATTGAAGACTAAGAAGAGCTCTCTAAGCAGTCATCAAACATTACAAACCAGTACCTTAATCTCCTTACTTTTTTTTTTAACCAATCCTAAATCTTGTAGATGCACTATATATATATATATATATATATATATATATATATATATATATATATATATATATATATATATATATATATATATATATATATATATATATATATATATATATATATATATATATTAGGGATAGGAGTGAAGTATCGGTATCGGTACCGGTAATTTTTAGGTAATAGTATCGGTATCGGTAAAAATTTTGGTATATGAATGGATAAAGTATCGGTATCGGTAAGTATCGGTATATTTTCAGGTATCGGGTATCGGTACCGGTAAATTTTTAGGTATCGGTAAAAATTTTGGTATCACTCCATCCCTAATATATATATATATATATTATATATATATATATATATATATATATATATATATATATTATATATATATATATATATATATATATATATATATATATATATATATATATGCAAATATTTTTTTTTAGTTATTCGCGAATATGAATGTGAATATTTTAATATTAGCGAATGCGATTATTATTCTTTATGATGTGTCTTTTTTATATTAAACATAAATATTTATTAAATGTTGTTTCGCCATTAAAAATTTATTAAATAATTAAAATCTATTAAATTTTTAATGTTTCCAAGAGATGGGGCAAGGACCCACTCTTACATGTACTCCACCACCTCTTTTCCTATCCTCTGCCCTTGGAAAGATTTCTGCTCTTTATATAAACAAAGTTAAATGTTTTATTAATATATAAAATTTCTTACCGGAAGGTTAAGCTTTAAAAACATAAATTCTCTGCTCTTTCAGGAGACAGTTTGCTTCTTTTCTCGTCATAAATCAGACCAGCACCGCTAAAGAGGCGCTCGCTGGCAACACTTGATGGTGGACACGCAATATAGGATCTTGCCAACTGTGCAAGTTCAGACTACTTGTCTGAATTTATTCTTTAAAATTCTAGTGGATCTTCGTCAACATTGATACGATATATATATATATATATATATATATATATATATATATATATATATATATATATATATATATATATATATATATATATATATATATATATATATATATATATATATATATTTTTTTTTTTTTTTTTTTTTTTTTTTTTTAAAAAAAAAAAAAAAGATGTTATAGGAATTGAGACTTTCATTGTTTATTATAGAAGTCTTCTTTTGCAATGTTGTTCAATGTACTCATAAAGGCTTTGTGGATGTCCAAAACTGAATCAAATTAAAGTGTTTTCATTTTTGAAAACAAACAATTATTATCAAGGGCTAGTTCAGGCAAATTTTGTCAAAAACGCCTTCACGATTCTCGCACTGTCCGAGGAATTGTTGATGCAAAAGAAACTAGTTCTCAGATTTACGGTCTAACACATTGGTTTCTTTGTAGTAGCCTCTCCATTACATTTTTAGGATTAAACTGCATTATAAGTTTTACCCTCAGGAACAAATTTTTTGTGGATTACTCCCTGTCAATCAAAGAAAACAAAATACATAATCTTCACATAATACTTCTGAAATATCTTTTATTTGCTGGCTTTGGTATTGCTTCAGATCCATGCAGAAGATTGATGTTTAGTGCTGAGATCGTAGAAAAACATCAGCTTTTATTGATAATTACTAACTACTTAAAGAAGTCAGGATAACTGTCTGTTGTTGAAATCAAATCTCTGAAAACTGCAATTCATTCTGCTTTGGAATCAAAGAGTGTGGAACAAAACGAGAACACACCTTCCATTTGCACAAATTTTCAACTACAATTTTTCCCACTAGAGGTGTTTTAGCTACCAACATTCTTAGTGTAAGGTGATAATTTTACTCTCAACAATTGACTAATCTTCTCAACATTTTTATTACAACAAATCCTGATAGGCTGCTCACTCCTCATGTCTCTTATGGAAACATCCATACCATCTGAGAAAACATTCGGGTTTGTACTCAGTCCCCAAAATCTTCATTTACTATTTCTAATCGATCTATAGCACCTTTCCCAGCTTCAAAACAAAACTTTATTGCTAAACGTTGCTCCATGCTAGGATCTATAATGAAGCTTTACTAGAACCTTCCATTACAAGGTAAAAATTAACTACTACTGTTCAAGCAACTGAATCAGGATAACTCAACATGTTGAGACCTGTTTCTTCCTGTAATCTAGAGTGTTAATTTACAAAAAATATTTATAGTTATCTGGCCAGATAAAACCTATAACTAACTTATCAGCATTGAAACAGAAAACTACATAGTTCTTACTATCCAGCTTAATATCTAGCTGGATAACCTATCTTGTGTACTTCTAATATGGTATTTATTTTTATATATATATATATATATATATATATATATATATATATATATATATATATATATATATATATATATATATATATATATATATATATATATATATTAGGTTTTACTACAGCTATAATGAGATGTTTAAAAAAAGAATAAACAAATAATTAAAGAAAAAACACACACTCTCCTTAATTACGAAAATAATCAATTACTATTAAAATATTTGCATAACACTTACCAGTTAAATGATTCAAAAACAATAACCGTGTTTTCATTGCCTGGTTCTTCTCTTTCTATATATAAGACATCAGTTGAATCCTTCCTTCCCCAGAAATAAGACTTGGTATAAAGTGACAATACTTTAAATGTTTCTCCAAAATCCAGAGTAATCCATAGCTAAAATAATAACATCTTACTATGAATATTCAATGATTTAAATCTTACTTAAGTTACACTGAATTAAACAAGAGTTAAATTATCTTACTTTTTTCATTTGATCTTCATTATCCATTGCAAGAAAAATTAATGAATTTGATGGATGAATTGAAATTTCTGATGGAGTGAAGTCCAATTCTCTTGGATAAATTGTATGCCCATAGTCATTTGTCACAAATAAATATTTATTTATAACATCAACAAAGATAAACTGTAAATTAATAAATGCCTATATTTAAAAAAATATTTAATAAATTTTAACAGATAATCTTCAGAAATAATTTTAAATATATAATGTGAACCTGAATATATATATATATATATATATATATATATATATATATATATATATATATATATATATATATATATATATATATATATATATATATATATATATATATATATATATATATACTACCTAGAAAAATTCCTCTCCTAGAATGGGTAATGCCCGTGAAATGTGTTTTTAAAAAAAAAAAAAAAAAAAAATTTAAATATACTACAGTGTGCACGTACAGCGCATTATCCATTTCAAATGGAGTTGGGATATTTTTCCTGAAGATTTTAATTACAGGCCAACAAGTCCCAATACAAAACATTTTAAGGTATGCAAGTCAAGGAAAGTTGGGAAAACTTATGAAGAGAGTGTGTTCCAGATTTGACTAGTAGAGTATATATATATGACTGAGCATTTTGATTAAATCAGAGTAAAAGAGTTTGGCATAGAACGGAAGAAACTGTGTAGAAAAGCATGACTCATTAGCCTTTAACAATGGAGGAGGTTTTCCATTGGAGTGTTCAGAGAAAAGTGTCCAATACAATAGCGATTGTAAAAAGAGACAACAATTCTATAGGCAGAAGAGACTAGAGACAGCTAGTGAGAGCAAAATAGTTGACACGATGAAGCCCTAGAATCCACCTTTTTAAGGAGAGCTGCGCAAGTGAAACCACTCCAGCTGTGTGAAGTATATTTCATACAGTGGTCAACAACACCCCTATAAAAAGCAAGCAACTGGGGTGGAATGAAGAAATTAAGAAGGCTTCTCTGAACACCCAACCTCTAGAAGCTTATATAGCTATACAGAATGAATCAAAAATTAAATTTTATTACTTTTCCGATTTGACTTTTCTTATCCCTCACAAGAAAAATTAATGCAAAGCCATTTCTATGAAAAGAAACAACCAAGATTTTAAGGACAGATGAAGGTTTGTGAATGTCCAAAATTTGATCACATATATATATATATATATATATATATATATATATATATATATATATATATATATATATATATATATATATATATATATATATATATATATATATATATATATATAATATATATATGTTGGAACATCTTTCAAAGTATTATTTGATATTGAGTCTGAGTAAAAGGTTCCTCTACTATTATTAATGTTGTCTGCATTATTAATAATGAATGATTCTAATAATTTTCTTGAAATGTTATCTTGAATAATTGCAATTGAAGAAAAATCACACATGTTTATAAATAAAAAAATAAATAAATATCAACATCAATATTCCTACAGTCTTAGAATAGATGAAAAGAATTCAGTTTTAACACATCACAGAAGAACTGAGAATCATCTTATAAACATGAGTGATTATTCTTCAATTGCAATTATTAATGATAACACCAAGAAAATTATTAGAATCATTCAATATACTGGTCTGTGACATTTTCCCGGTTTACGTTTTTTCAGCTGAATACATACATTTTCGACACGCTGAATTCAAAAATGCTATTCATTTAATCCAATCAGGTTAGGTTATTGATCTAGAGCCATTCCAAAATATTTTGAAAACAGTAAATATTTAGCTTTTTGAAATTGGAATAAAAGCAGGGAGAATATATATATATATATATATATATATATATATATATATATATATATATATATATATATATATATATATATATATATATATATATATATATATATATATATATATATATATATATATATATATATATATATATATATAAGCAGAAAATCATGTGGTACAACATTGATGGTAGATGATATACTTTTTAAGCTCTATATATATATATATATATATATATATATATATATATATATATATATATATATATATATATATATATATATATATATATATATATATATATATATTGAATTCTAATTTTGCACATTTAAATTTGCATTATTATACGAGTTTATATTTTTGGCTATTGTTCATGACTTGCATAATATATAACCTCTCCTGAATTTCAGAAATGAATTGAAAGTGCAGAAATGATCCTGACCGTTTTTGTTTTATTTGTGGGAAAGTCACTTTTTCCGAACAGAAAATGAATATAACAACCTTCGTTAAAAAAAGCTTCTTTGCTACTTGGAGATCAGGATAAAACCTTTGCTCCTCATGTCTGCTGCAAAGCGTGTGTATAAAGTTTAGGGAGTTGGAGCAAGGGAAAACAAAAGTCTCTCCTCTTTGGTGTTCCAATGGTGTGGAGGGAAGACAAAGATCATGTTAGTGACTGTTACTTCTGCATGACGAATTTAGCAGGTATGTCATATTTATGAATAAGTTTTCTTTTATTGTATTAAAAATTTAATAAATACATTTGGAAGTAGAAATTGCATATATGTTTGTTTTGTTTGCTTTTAGGAATAAATCGAAAGAACAAGAATATCCAGAAGTTCCATCTGCCATAAAACCAGCACCTCATGGTCCAGGAATTCCAATTCCCAATTTTCCAGACGAAACTTTCTTGATGCAAGGCTCCGAGGACAAATTACATGATGCTGATGGTTCCCCTATGTATGAAGGCACTTCTGAGATGAATCAACCTAAGCCTTTAAGGCAATCAGAACTTAACAATTTGACTAGAGATTTGGGATTGTCCAAAGAATCTGCCCAATTGCTTGGGTCACGGCTTCGCGAAAACAATTTGTTAAGTTCAGAAACAACATTTTATTGGTACCGCCATCGTGAAAGGGAGTTTCGTAAATATTTCACTGCTGACCAATCCAAATCTCTTACTTACTGCAATGATGTGAAAGGTCTCATTAACGAATTGGGTGTGGAGTATGTTCCTGTAGAATGGCGACTGTTCATAGACAGTTCCACCAAAAGTTTAAAAGCAGCAGTACTTCTTAACAATGGTAACAAGGCCTTTGTTCTTGTTGGTTTTTCAGTGATGCTTACTGAAACATACGACAACCTGAAGCATCTGATTCAGGTTTTAAACTATGAAACACACAATTGGAAGATATGTGGAGACATGAAGGTAAGAATATATCTATATTTCAGAAATTTTGTATTTTTATTCATTTGAGAAAGAAAGAGGGATCTTTTATGTTCAATACAAAGTAAATTAATTTACTCCATTTTTCCATTTATTGGTATTATCTATTTTGTTTGGTCAACAAGCGGGTTACACTAAATATATGTTTCTTGTGTCTTTGGGATAGTCGAGCAAGTAAGGAACACTACATACGATGCCAATGGCCAATCAGAAATGAACTTGAACTTAAACATTGTGATCAGGTCATCACAATGTTTTGTTTTACCCTGTAATCGAACCATAAAATATTTTTACTTCCACCTCTATATATAAAGCTTGGAATTATGAA
>SEYY01000802.1:5000-13167 GCA_009176605.1 Armadillidium nasatum
GTAAGAAAACATCTGGAAACTATTTAATATATTTACGATAATAATACTAATTAATTTTAATAAAATTTTTTAACTGAATCGTGTAAATGTATCAAACAATAATCCATGTATTTTTAAACTTTATTAAAAATCTATGAAAGGAATTTACAAAGAAAAATAGATTTTTTTAATGGAGTTTACCAAGAAATTATAGATTATTTGGCAACTCTACCAAAACAACAGTGACGTAAGAACTAATAAATTTCTTCCTCCTCAGTTCTGATCGTTCGAGTGAAGGTGTTTGGTTGTCCGAAATAAGCTAAATAGTATAAGTTTTACTTTTGTAAATTAATTTTAAGATATTTTTTAAAGGATCAGTGCTTTTTAAAAGTAAAAACCATGGGTTTCTGCAGTTGTATTAATAAATTATTCCTCATTGTTTTGAATTTCATTATTTTCGTAAGTATTTTTTTGTCTGCAAAATTCAAATAGGCTCGTCATATATATATATATATATATATATATATATATATATATATATATATATATATATATATATATATATATATATATATATATATATATATATATATATATATATATATATATATATATATATATATATATAATATATATATATATATATTGAGGTTGAAGAAATAAAAACGTACCTGATTTTATTGCCTAATAGACAACTGATTCTAATTCAAATAATGTATAATTGTGGACAATTAGTGTTGGTTGTCGCTGGTCTTAAATAGATCTTCAAATGGTTATCGACTTGGAAATGGAATTTTCTTATAAATTATGAAAATCGGTGTATCTTGCAAGATTTAAGGAATTTCCATTAATCATTAGTATTTAAAGATTTACGGAAGCATTTTAATCGTAAATACACTCTAGAAGAGTGTTAAGAAATGTATATCTTGTCAAAAATTATGAATTCATGAATTGCCATATGGATGAGTATTGTGGATGTTGGGGCCCAGGGGAATAGGGAATAGTTAGGGTTTAAGGTAAGATTGATTCAGTACTCCATTCAAATCTGATGGATTAATTATGGTATTGTAGCTGTTTGAGATAGAAATTGGTTAAATAGTAGTTAATTTTTTTAAATGGTGAAAATCCTCATGAGGTAGGTAAAAGTTTTTAGGTTTTGTGCAGGACTACTCTGCTGTTTATAAACTAAATTTGACTGAAGGAATAAGATGTAGGGCTTATGATAGGTATAACTAAACTGGTCATTTCTGTTAGAAAGTTTGAAAAATTATAAAATTTGGCATATTAATTTCCAGGTTGTAGACCATAGAAAAAATTGTGGTAATAAATAAGAATGGAACCACGAATTTTTTCTACTCAGCCTACGTGCGTAGAGGAAATGATCGTAATACAATTTTTTTTTATCAGCGAGCGAACGGCAAGGGATTTTGTAAAAAAAAAAAAAAAAAAAATTTTACTAAAAATACTCAAATGATTAAAAACAATTTTTTTTTTTTAAATATGGCGTATCTATTTCGTCTGCCGCTATTCCAATTGTCCAATTTTTTTTTTTATTGTCTTAACTTTTTTTACAATGTTGCCAAATCGAATTCAACATATATTGGAGCCCCCTGTAGACATAGATCATGTGCCATGCAGTTATATTTTTATTGCTGCACTGCAATATTTGTTAAATTTACCTTTTTTTTAAAAATATTCTTATATTCATACATATAAAATATGCAAATTTCAATGCACATATTTGTCAACAGGTGGCAGAGCTCCCCGTACCCCTTACTCATGAGTGCTGGTGATAAAATGTCTTGAATCTGATTTAGCACATTGTAAAAAGACAGTGAAAGGACAATATATACCGTATCTTTGAATATGACAATCGCATTAGTAGCAGACAAAATAGATGCTATATTGGAAAAATTAATATATATATATATATATATATATATATATATATATATACTATATATATATATATATATATATATATATACTATGGTTCATAGTCTTTGTTTTTGTTAGCTCCATTGTCTGTCTTTTAAGCTTAGTAGTCCCTAAAATGCTATAAAATGGGCTCAGGGTCTTTTTAAAAGCCTGTAGGAATATTTGCAGTTTTGAGGCTTTTAATTTATACCATTAAATGTCATTTTTCTTTGTCTGTATTTATATATAAATCAATTTTGAAGCCTTTCTGAGTGACCATTAATAAAACTGAAAATGTGGCTAATGAAATATGAATTTTATAAACTACTGTAAAGATTGGGATAATTGGGTAGATGTATTTTTATATACTAATTGCAGTTTTGCATGAAAGGTGTTTGGAATATTAAAAACAAACCAGATTTGCATTTTTGTTTTGTTTTTAGACTTTTTACAATTGTGATTCATTAATCTTCCCATAATATGGATAGGTGAATGTAGATAACTGGAAGTATTTTTAAGCATTTTTCTTGATATTGTAATAATTTTTTTAGATTTAATAAAATCTTCATTTAGCTTTTGGTTCTTATTACATTGTACTATATTTTTTTTTAATAAAAAAGGGATCATTAACCTATTACAGTCCATTACACTGGACTAATTCCATGACTTGATTAGTAGCTGAATTAGGAATACCTATAAAGTAGTTGGATTGCTCTGGAAATAAAGCATTTATAAGTATACCAACAATGTTAATTACTCAGTATTAATTAAAGCCCCACTATCATATCATGGAAAATTAATGAAAAATATATTAATAATTGCAAATATTTCTTTACTGTTGTTCAAATAACACAAATGGTGGACAAATTTTGATTCAGTAATTACAAGAAGCTGTAAACTAATAGGTTCATAATCTTTTTATTTGTAAAAAATATATTACAAATGTTACCTAGATATTGAAATTGATTTTTTGTGCTGATGTTGCAATTATATATATATATATATATATATATATATATATATATATATATATATATATATATATATATATATATATATATATATATATATATATATATATATATATATATATATATATATATATATATATATCAAGTACTTTGATAATTCAAATGCTTCATTTAATAAACTGTAAACATGCATGCATTGCTTGAGCTAGGTATGTAGAAATAAAAATATCCAGTATATTAAATTTGAACATGTGTAATTTAAATTTTTCATTAGTTAGGAAATTCTTAAATTAGATATAGGCCTACTCTAATTTACTTCAGCCATATACACAGTACTGTACTTTTTTTTTATTTTTGAAGATTAAAAATATTTATTCTATTACTGTTTATCTATAAAATACTTTGGGTCATAAATTTTTAAAAAATAAGACCACTTCAAAAAGATCTATTGTGGATCAGCTAAGACATGTCATATTTTATAAATTACTGCATTGAAACTTATGTTCAGACTTCAGATTAACATGCAAGGTTTCATGTTTATATCAGCAAACTTTTTTTAATTTATAAAAATGAGGCACTTAGCAGACTTGGAAAATACCAACTTTCCGGCATTTAAAAGTATAATTTGGCTTGCAAAAAGATTTACACACTTTAAACTTTTTTTACATATTTAGAGTAGAAACTGCACTTGATGCAATTAGGAGTAGATTTGTGCCTAGATCAATAATCGACAGCTGACAAACCAATTAATGTGGCACATTTTTTAAATCACAAAACCATTGAAGTGAAAAATGGGATTTATCTAATATTAATAAAAAATTATGAATTCATGAATTGCCATATGGATGAGTATTGTGGATGTTGGGGCCCAGGGGAATAGGGAATAGTTAGAGTTTAAGTAGGTATTGGTTAAAAGGTATTGTTAAAAAATAGGTGATTAAAATTATTCATCCTAGGCTTTGACAGGACAATATGAACATAGTGGGTGTGTGCAAAATTTTTACATCCTTGATAAAAAAAATAAAAATTCTTAATTTAACTCTTTACCAGTTTTGATACTTTTCATTGCATGAAGTGGCTATAATAAGTTTTTACTTTGTGAAAATTTAGGAAGCTCCAGGTCTTTAAAGTTAACATTTCATAAAATTCAGTGTGTAATATTGATAAAAAAAAAAAAATTTGATAAATTTTAAAAGTTGAGTATCATGTAAAAAATGTCAAATATTTAATGGTTTATAATTATATCCTCCAATATATGTTGAAGGCATGGTCATACATTCTTACAAATCTTAACTGGTGTGAATTAAGAATTTCACAAACTGAAAATTCCACATTTGGAAATGGAACACTCCAAACATATAGGAAATTTCATATAACCTGCCAAGTCACTGCATATATATATATATATATATATATATATATATATATATATATATATATATATATTATATATATTATTATATTATATATATATATATATTATATATGTGGGCCAATCCATATGAAGTAATTATTTTAAGTCATTTGTAACCATTTTGTCATAAACAAGCAAATTATGAAGATCCTTGTAATTAATACTAAGCTTCACCCTATCAATCATGAACTTAACATTTTGAAGATACAAACACACTGTATGAGTTCCTGATGATCTAGCAAGGACATACCACTTTGGCCTTAATTTCATAAATTTTGATCTTCCAATTTTACAATTAGGAAGTTTGGCTTTGAACTCGACAAAAAGTTAATTAAGTTCCAAAGTATAAGGTGCAAATGTTTTTATATTTGCTATTATTTACTCTTATTGATAAGCAATTGTTTTGGCCAGGATGAATTCGACTATACTAATCACTTTCATAAAAATTATAAAAATCTCTTTAATGTAACCTTAAAAAAACAAATAAAAATTTTTAAGAACATCAAAAATGTAAACCAAATTCAGTAAAATAACTAAGCCCACTTCCACATTGCTAGGCATGAATAACTGAGTAGAAAAAAAGGTAATTTCATCTGAAGGAAAGTTTAAAAAGAGAGGAACTTTATAATGCCAAAAAGGTTCCATCATTAGTTAGTTTCTAACTTTATATTCAAACTTTTGAGAATGTTTGAATTTTCTTTACACCTTATGTAACTAATGACAACTACTGGCATATTTTTTTTTTTTTTTTTTTTTTCTCTAACTTGTAATCATTAATTTATCCATTTATCTCAATTTACACCAAAATTAATCACATTCAAAGGCAAGAAATAAGCCCATAGTAACTGTAAAATTGAGTTTTTGCAATTTTGGAAGTCTGTCTTTGAAACTATATAAGGCAGTCAAAATTCTAACTGAAGATAGATATAAGTACTTTAGTTCATCCAAATTTCAGGTTTTCAAATAACTCCAACAGATATTGAAGATTGAAAAATGGCAGTTTTTGAAAATTTGACCACCCTGTAATTAAAAAAAAAAAAAAAAAAAAAAAAAAAAAATCTAAAACTTAAAAATTATTAACTTAAAGCATTGATAAGTACTGTCTCTAATTCACCACCAATTTTTATATCTTAAAATAATTGCCTTCATCCACTAATATAGCCCCAAATATGGCAATTTAAACTTTAAAAATTTTTTTTTAACAATTAACAATGAACTTTTTTTAGAAAAACTATAAAATTAAAAATTGATTCTTACAATATGCTTAACATAACAATATCTGATATATTTCTCGTAGGATTGAACAGTACTGAGATATCAGTTGCAAATAAACTTCTATAAATGTCAAAAAATGCACTACCCCAACATGCAAAAATGGCTACCCTGTTGAAAACTATTTGAATTTCAAAATAAGTAGTAGTTTTGAACCATCAATAGATGGTATCAACATCATGAAAAATGTAAATAAATTTGAAGATGGGTTGGCAACCATTTCTCTTTGTACCACTTCATATGGATTGAGATATATATATATATATATATATATATATATATATATATATATATATATATATATATATATATATATATATATATATATATATATATATATATATATATATATATATATATATATAATTATAATATTTTAGGAAAATTACAAAGATTATTTTTATTCATTTTTTAAAATGTTTTTGCTCTGTATCATTGTTATGTGGAATATATATATATATATATATATATATATATATATATATAATATATATATATATATATATATATATATATATATATATATATATATATATATAATAATAATAATTTTGTAACCTTGTACATATTTTAAGAATTTGTTCTTTATAGCTTAAGTTAGTTCTAACAAATTTCATTATTTTTTTCAGGCTGTTGGAGCTGGTGTAATTGCCCTGTCATCAATAGTAATCCATAGAAGTAGTCAGTATGGAGATCTCTTTTTGAAAGGAATTCTTACATTACCAATTCTCATCCTTATTGCTGGTCTCATAATAACTCTGCTGGGATTCTTTGGATGTTGTGGGGCTATGAGAGAGAACACTTGCATGCTTTACACAGTAAGTATTACTATATAATAATTAAAACATATAAAGAAAATTAGTTTGAACATTTTGCCATGGTAAATTGACAATTATTTTCTCTGATTTTATAGTATGCTGTGATAGTCTCAGTTTTGTTCATCTGTGAACTGGCTCTAGGAATCCTCATTGCACTTTACCCAGAAAAAGCAAGAGACCAGATTAAGGATGGAATGGTTGAAATCTTTGAAAAATATGGTAAAGATGATCAATCTCTTACCAGATCGATAGACACCATGCAAACTGATGTAAGTCTTGACATATTTGTTCTACAATTTGAAATGCATTAGAATAAGAATTATTATAAAACTTAACTAATCATATATTTTAATGTATTAAAATGACTTAACATTCAGATGTGTAGAATTGTGTGTAATTGATGGTAGTAGTAACCCATCAAAACCTGTTAAATATTTGCTTTGGTTGCCTAACAATAGGCAATAGTTTCTTGCTCTAGAAAATATTTTTTTTTACCAAAGATAAAATGGGAGTATAGGTGCTCATTCCAATTAAGTTTTCTATAAAGAAAAATTTTGATATTTTTCAATAAGGACTATGAAATTTTAGTATAAATTATATAATGCATGTATGTTAATCTGGATAATTTTATTTTACAGCTTCAGTGTTGTGGTGTTAACAATCCTGAAGATTGGCGATCAGAATTCCACCACGAAATTCCAAATTCATGTTGTATAGATAAGGGAGATTGTAATAGAAACAACCCAAATGAAATATATCAGAAGGGTTGCTATGAGGCTATTGAAAGTTCTTTGAAAGGAGTTACTATGGCTCTTGGAATCACTGCAATAGTTTTGGGGATTATACAGGTAAGAATGAAGTGTTTATAAGATACATAATTTAAAAAAAATCCAACGTAGTTGAATAGACAAGTGGTTATATATATATATATATATATATATAATATATATATATATATATATATATATATATATATATATATATATATATATATATATATATATATATATATATATTATATATATATATATATATATATATATTATATATTAATTTATTTAATTTATTTTAACTTAATATTAAATAAAAAATTTATTTAAAATATAAACTAATAGTAAAAATTATAATTGATTCTCAGTCCAATGTTGAAATAAAAAAATAAAAAAAAAAAAAAAAAAAAAAAAAAAAAAAAAAAAAAATTTGAAATGTAAATGTTTATCTTTTTTCAAATTTATGCATTTTTAGAAAAGTTTTTTTTTTTTTCAGAGTAGACTGAATTATTTTAAAGTTTTCTTTCCTTGTAAATTTTCCGGTAGTTAGCCATTTGCTTTTTCTACATTGCGGCAAACTAAACTACTGCGATTTACATCTGGCTCCATGCTGTTGATCTGTTCTCAAAGGACATTAAAAGTTTGAAATATTTCATCAAGTTTTTTGACAGTGATCTTTAGGATCATTATCTACTTTGTATTCCATTTCGTCATGTTCTAATGCACCGTAGCTGTTTAATCTCGAGAGGATCCTCATTGATTAATTCTTTACAAGCTCTATCTATTAGATCTTGAACATTTTCAATGTCAATTTCATCGAAATCAAGATCTTCTCCAATAGCAACAATATCTTTCACAAAAATGACTTAATGACTGATTATTCACTGTCCGATGCTATGCACGACACAAAATTACTAATTGGCAACTCTTGTACCACGTGAAACATCCAAGCGCTGGAAATTAAAAACGTGCTAATTAAAATTAATTTCACTACATAGGGACGTTCAAATTATTTTACCTCTAATC
>SEYY01000802.1:13267-15767 GCA_009176605.1 Armadillidium nasatum
TCTATCGAAGGCTTTCGATATGTCTAGCACCTCAGCCAAATATTCACCGAAATGGTGAAGAGGGAGGACCAAGATTCGGAAAGATCATCAGTAGAGCGTTTTTTACGAAAGCAAAACTGGTGATCAGATAAGTTTAGAAGAATTAAGGAGTTTCCAAATTTTTCTCTTAAGGATAGATTCGAAAACTTTAGAAGAACAGAGGTTAAAGGGATAGGACAATAGTAAGAAGGTTGAAAGAGGTTCCCCTTCTTAGCCGAGGATGAATGAGCACACGTTTCCAACAAGTGAAGGTTGAAGTAGAGAGAGACGAAATAGTTTACCAAGGCATGGTGCAAGTTTAGAAGTACAAGTTTTTAGAACCGCAGGAGGAATACATCATCAGGACCATACATACTAATAATGTTAAGCTGAGAGAGAGGAGTAGTAGCTCCATTGAGCAATGAATTCAGCTTTAGTAGAAGGTAAATTGCAGTTTTCATTAGAAGAAACGAGAGGGTTAGAGGAAGAAGCAAAGTTGACATTTTTGGCGAGAGGAATAAGGAACCAGAAAGATATATATATATATATATATATATTATATATATATTTATATAGTATATATATTTAATATATATAATTAGATAATAATATATATATATATATATATATATATATATATATATATATATATATATATAATATATATATATATTATATATAATATAATATATTATATATATTATATATTATATATTATATAATATATAAATATAATATAAGAGTCACCGCGCCAAAGCAATGTTCCGGCAACTAGGGTTCTTTCGTGAGAAAGCCTTCACGCTCTACTGAGGGCTGACGAAAACATTACAAAAACTATACACTTTAATATCAGTTTGCATATGAGTAGCTTCGAGACTTTAACAATTGACAATGCTAAGTAAAAACATCACATATACATAATATCACGACTTGCTATCTTTTCCGTAGATAATTTACAAAGTTCGTCGGATTCTTCATTGAAAAATGGAGACATCCATGCAGTCCCTCCAGTATCCAGTATATAGCACACGCGGGCTGATTCAGAACCAGTCGATGCCGCAGTCAAAAGAAAGTCCTGAAGCTATACTCCTCTCATCCGAACGACGGTCATCATCATTCCTAGCTTTCTATTTACAGCTTCCGTTTAACTACTTTATAGTTTTCGTTTACTGTTTTCATATTACGATCTTCATTACCAGTTTCATAAACCACTTTATTTACAGCTTTCGTTTCCCGTTTTCATGTCAGCAAAACTATGTGCTCGCTTGAATTCACAAATTGGTGCGATATCTACACTCGCTTCAGTATATTAGCATTAGCACTAACTTTAACCATCTTGCTTAATACTTAAGTTTCTACCAAAATCAATGCTGTAACTTCCTCTCTTCCCATATCGATGTTCCAACTACTTGGCTCTTCCTTTTTCACACTGCTTTCAAAGCTTTCACTTAGTAAGTTGTATTCGAGCTATTCTCAACAAAATTATATATATATATATAATATATATATATATATATATATATATATATTATATAGTATATAATATATATATATATATATATTATAATATATATATATAAATATAATAATAATAATGACAATGAGAGAATCTGTCAGTGGAAAGATATTATAAACACCATCTAATAAATACTCTACCCCCCTTCTAAGACTACAAATAAACATTCTCTGTACGCAGGTAGTTGGGGCTGAGAAGACAAATTTGTGTGGTTCGTAGCAATGTCGGGGATGGGAGAGCCTATTCTTTGTAAACATCATCTATGTTTAGAGATTCATTATATGATCGTATACATCCTTCTCTACAATAAGGGAAGCAGTAAAACGGTTTTACCTTAAAGTAGCTATTACCAGATCACAAGTTTCAGCTTTAAATGTTATTAGCTAATTTATGTGGCCTAACAAGAATTTTGTGTAATGGCTACTTGGCATTTATTATTGAATAATAGAGATGATACATTTAAAGAGTTATTCACTTTTCCCAATATTTTTAAACGAAGGTTTTAAATAATAAAATTTCTTATTAAAGTATTTCTTGGAAGGCTGTTAGTAATTATAACCTTTCTCGTTTGTTTCAGGTTGTCTGTATCTGCATCGCCTGTGGTTTAGCCCAAAAGAGACGCCAATACGTCTAAAAAAAACTAAGTGAAAGCACTTGAACGAAAGGAAAAAGTATTTTTTAAGGATTTTAATTTTTTTTAGATGTTTTTATGAACAAATATGGAATCTTATTGTTTTACGGAATCTTATTTTTATCGAATCTTATTTTACTCCAGTTAATATGTAAATATTGAATCTCTAGATATTAATATGAATCTTATTGTGTAAATATAGAATCTCTTGGTAAAAAGTAAAGTAAATAGTATGTCTTCAACCTCCACACCAGAAAATTCCAAAGATGCGACTTGCTTGTAGAGGTTTAAGTTTGGATTTTTCTGGTGTTGGGCATAAGATACCCCATGTATTA
>SEYY01000802.1:30767-33267 GCA_009176605.1 Armadillidium nasatum
CAGGAGTGGTCGTGAAAAGACTTTAATGAAACATTTTGAGCAAGCGCTTCAGAACTTTCGCAAAGAAGAAGAATACTTTAGAAAATTCGTCAACTATATCCAGCGTCAGGTAGGAGCGTTTATATATATATATATATATATTATAATAATATATATATATATATATATATATATATATATATATATATATATATATATATATATATATATATATATATATATATATATATATATATATATATATATATTATATATATTATTATATATATATATAGTATGTGTGTGTGTGTGCCTAATTTGAACCGTTGTATTTATGTAAATACTTATGTCATAAAAGTAACATCCGTTTTGTTAAATAGAGGTTGAACCTGAAAAATATTTATGATTTGCACTCGTGTAAATATTTATGAAAGAAAAATGACTACTAAAGCATTACAAAAAAAAATGTATATAAGAGATCTCTCAACACTTGAGGACTTAAAGTCACACATTTTCTCTCAAGATTAAAGAGGTACTTTAGATCAAGTTAAGGCCGATAAGCAGCATGTTAATTGTTTTTTTTAATTTAAGTTATCACTGTTACTCAGAGCAGAGCCCTATTCGAGGAATGTGGTTCTTAGCCAGGGAAATTGAGTTATATGTTATTTCTGACCAAGTTGATAAGTTACACAGATTATTTGGGTTTTGGACAGGGAAACCCTGCTCCGGTACAGACCAATCAGGTATAGTTTTGACCACCGGTGGGGGTGGTTTCGAATCCTCTGTAGGAAGCTCGTCTATTTTTGTTTGGGCTTTCATAAATTGCCAAAAAAATTGGAATTTTTTCTTGAAGTTGAGTGGCTAGAAAACTGTTTCGTAGTTGTGAATTTAGAAACTTCACAACTATCAAAACTGGTAGTTGGCAACTCTTCAAAACTAATTTGATTCACTGGAATAGACTTCGCACAAAGCTCTTAAATTCTCTTTTCTTAGCTATTCCATTTATTATTTTCGCCTTTCTTTTTACCACATAAAACTACAATATTATCGTGAAAATAAATAATTTGTGAATTCTCATAAGAAAGTATTGCCAGTATCAATCAATATACGTAATATTTCAAATTATTATTATTAAAAAAAAAAAAAAAAAAAAAAAAAAAAAACTTACCAAATATTTTTTTAAACCACTTTTTTTAATTTTTAAATTATATTAATTATTATTATTATTATTATTATTATTATTATTATTATTATTATTATTATTATTATTATTAATGAAATTACTTTTTAATTAAAATGACAAACTATTTTTATTTTTTATGGGGGGATAGGGATTCTCACCTTCGGTGGGTAACCCTTACAAGGAACTGCGTATCCTGGAAGGCAGTAAACATCCCTGACTGGGGTTCACCTTTACAGACTTAACCATCATGGAGAGAGTGATAGGGTATGGGGAGTGGGGATGTATTTTACATTTTTCTGCTATTTATTTATTTCTTAATTATTTTTAATAATTTTGAAAAAATTATTTATTTTTAATTTTTTAAATAATTTTTAATTATTTTTTTTATTTTTAATATTTTTTTTTAAATAATTGTTATTTTTAAGTTTTTAATTTATTTCTGATTACTTTTAATAATTTTTTAATCATTTAAAAAAAAGTTATTTGGGGTGAGTGGTGGTGGTGGGGATCAAGGTCAGGCGACGATATGATTACCCAAATACTGTAATATATATATATATATATATATATTATATATATATATATATATATAATATATAATATATATATATAATATATATATATATATATATAATATATATATATATATATATATATATATATAAAAATTTACTAATATATAAATACTATTTACTGTTGCGATAGCATAATAAATAATAAAATCTTAAAAGAACGAGAGGGAAGAACAGGGGGAATACCTGTTGAAGTGCCTTGAAGGGAGCTCGTATGCTTGAAACTGTTATTGAACGAACTTTTTGGGTTCGATAGCTCAGCGTAGAGCAATCGAGTCTTAGTCGCTCACAGTCGCAAAAGGCGGTGGTTCGACCCCAGATGAGGTTTTCCATAATGTTCTATATAACTTTTACTAATATAATATACTATATATATATATATATATATATATATATATATATATATATATATATATATATATATATATATATATATATATATATATATATATATATATATATATAATATATATATTATAATATATATATATTTATATATATATATATATATATTATATATATTATATATTATATATATATATTTTCGTCACTGCTATTGAGGATTCGAACCTGGGCCTTTGAGATGGTATGTCGGTGTGCTAACCACTACACCACCGATGGTACAAAAAGATATCCGCAGGAACTGCTACTGACGTATCGCCTAGTTAGACAGCCCCAGAGGAATCCTCCGACCACACTTGGATGTAGAGTTAGCAGGTTCTATTCTCTATCCTTACACCCAACTGTGGTCGGATGATTCCTCTGG
>SEYY01000802.1:43267-48267 GCA_009176605.1 Armadillidium nasatum
ATTTTATTGCATTATTATTATTATTATACTTATTTTTATTATTATTATTATTATATTATTATTATTTTATTATTATTATTATTTCTATTATTTCAGTTTGTGGTCATCTGTTTGGCATGCGTTTTAGCAAGGGAACAACATCCTGACAGAATTATACGTTAAGCTAATAATAATAAAATAATAATAATAATAATAATAATAATAATAATAATAATAATGATAATAAACTCATTAAATATATTATTTGTTTTGTATTAAGTGTTAGCTCTTATTATGGATTTGTATTTTTTATAAATATTTTTTTAAGATAATTATTTAAATTATTTTGTTTTTATTTATTATATTAAATAATACAAGGTTTTATTGATTTATATATTTATTTACTATATATATTTATTATTATTATTATTATTATTATTATTTATATTATTATTATTATTATTATTATTATTATTATATATTTTTATTATTAATTATTCTTTATTTCCTTTATTATTATTTATAATATTATTATATTTTATTATTATAGCCTAGAATTCCAGAATTTTAAGTTCTTCAAATGAAGCCTTTTGGAGAGGATAAAAAAAGTTCTGGAGGGAGATAGGATGTTTGGTGACCTCTGAAAGCTAAATTTTCCAGTTGAGAAAGGAGAAGATTAGTACAAAAGGAAGATTCCATTTACTTGGAGGGTCGTATCTTCAGTTGAATACTGGTTCGACTACACATAGTCTTCACAACTGTATTTATGTATACTATGCAAGATCTCAAAAAAATAGAAATATTAATAGAAAAAATTAATATTATTAATAGATAAAATTTAATTTTTAATTTAATTTTAATTCTAATTTATTAGTATAATACTTAAAAATTGAAATCAGTGGTTATAATTAATGCAACCCACTTTACATTTGGACCTCTTTCCATTATATACCAGGCGTACACCTGAAGGGTACAATGCCACCCCACGGAACTGGGTAATTTAAACTGCTGATGGGTAATTCAATTTTAGCCTACATATCTACAGACGCTGCTTTAAGGATAACTGGATTATTAATTGCAACCAGAATGTTTAAAATTGGTAATGGTACAAAAACCAATATTGTTCCGTGGTGCAAAGATTGATATCGCTAATTATCCCGAATGTTATTAATTTTCTTATACTATTTTCATTATTAGCAAGTAACTCTATTTCTCAAAGTTTTTTGAAGTAATTTTGAATAAGTACTTGTTTTGATTCTCGTACTTCTCTTTAGAACGCCTTTAGAATGAACTTCCTGCAAACATTTCAGTTTTGAATATTTCCATATAAATTTCTACAGACATCCACGATTTATTTTACGATATTTCGTTGCCTTGTTTATGCGAGATACGCACTTGTTAATACGACAGAGAACACAATAATTGAACAGGTACGTCCGAATGTTTCTTCACAAGGACGGATATTTCTTCAGAGTTCATTTAGGCACGTATATAAAATGAAATAAAAAGTTGTTCAGGTCACGTATACAGGCAGAAAAAAACTGTCAGTTCCGTCATCCATATTTTCAGGTGTATATGTAGATGTATACCTATGCAGGTATGCCGGTTAATTAATATATATCCACTTTAAGGATTTTCACCATAGACAGGGCATTTAAGAACATCGCAGGATATAATTTTACGGTGGTAGATGTTCTTGAGGAATAAGGATACCAGTTTCTGGAAAAAGTTAGAAGGAAAAAGATTATTTCCTTCTGGAAGGAATTCCAATCATAACAAATGTAATAGACTCCATGTATGGCGTCATCATTCCTCGGAATCATAAACCACCCTAAAACTACATTCTATGATGTTCCTAGATGCTCAGTTTATGCTAGATTTCTTTACGTTATTTTAATTACATTATATTAATTTTAAAACGGGAAAGAAATTTTCAAGTCCATTTTTGACTTGTTTTAGAAGAATTACATAAACAAAAAAAGGAAAAAAATACCTGTGAATGAACTTAACATTAATTTTTTTTAATATTTTCAAAATAATAATAATAATAATAATAATAATAATAATAATAATAATAATAATAATAATAATAATAACAGTATATAATAATAATAAACTGTGATGCTCAAAAAGTTAATGAAACTTCTTTTTATAAATATTCAAAAATTTCCTTTTATTTTATTTTTATTTATTTATTAATACAAAAGAAAGCTATTAAATAAAGAATATATTCCAGTTTTCTTTTCGAATTCGTCATTGTGGTGTGTTTTAAATTTTTTATCGTTAAAAACAGAAAGTGTTTTTTTTTTTTAATTATTATTAATTTATTTACTTATTTATTTTTATTAAATATTGGTGACCGTAAATTAACAGAGCCATGGTTGCCTTCGGGTGTTTTGTGAATAAGGTTGTTATCGCTTTCTTCAGTGTACTAACTGTGGTAAGTATAATTTTAAAAGATTTTGTAGGCCTATTCATAACAATTTTAGTCATTTTATAAAAAAAAAAAAAAAAAATATGCTGTATTTAAAATAGGGTAACAAAACTGATTACATTTTACAGAACTCGTAAACGAAAGAAATTTTTGCAATGAACTATATATATCATTTAGGAATAAATAGTAATTATAATAATAATAGTATTAATATTAAATAATAATCTATGGAATGTTAAAAATAACAATTATACAAGCTTATTACAATAGATTCACTAAAAGAGAAAATGCATGTAGGCTGATAATGTAGCCTAAAAACTATTTCATACTATGTCACTTGTAGGAATATAAAGTATCTAAAATTATACTGTGAAATGGATAGTTTAAATCAATATTGATTTATATAATAGACAGGTTTTTGAGCAGAGAACTGAAACATACCTCTGCCTCTTCAGTACGGATAATATATATATTTTATATATAGTAACTAGATAGGTATCTTATTCATAGGCTTTATAAAATATATTCACCACATATATACATATATATATATATATATATATATATATATATATATATATATATATATTATATATATATATATATATATATATATATATATATATATATATATATATATATATATATATATATATATATATATATATAAAATATATATATATAATATTATATATACTATATATATCTCTAAGTATAAATATATACTATATATACTCGTAAGAACTGTCATACACTTATGACAAAGATTACATATCCTAATTCTTCAAGACGACATATTGTCTGTGACGCTCAGGATTCCTGTCTTAAAGGAGGGGGGGGTCCTGTAGCCGAACTGAAGGGTTCTTTCCGGTCTATTTTAATTAAACTGATCTATCGTTAGTGGTGTTCCTTATTTATTATTTTCGATTAAAATTACACATGCATGTATGCAAATTTTCATTAAATTCTGAACATTTCAGAAATTGCAAAAGATTATATATATATATTATATATATATATATATATATATATATATATATATATATATATATATATATATATATATATTATATATATATATATATAATATATTATAGATATATAGATAGATAGATAGAAAAAAAAAAAAAAAAAAAAAAAAAAAAAAAAAAAAAAAAAAGAGAGAGAGAGAGAGAGAGAGAGAGAGAGAGAGAGAGAGAGAGAGAGAGAGAGAGAGAGAGAGAGAAGAGAGAGAGAGAGAGAGAGAGATAGGAGAGAGATGAGAAGAGAAAATTTGCATTCTTCTCTATTTTTTTATTTATTTAATAATTTTTTTAACTCCCAAATGCATTTTATTTACTAACAAATTTTTAGTTATTTCCAACCAATAAATTTGTTTACAATAACTATACAGAATATGATTTATTGTTTTGTGTTTAGCAATTCGTGAATATTTATATTGAATTAAACGTATCAACTGTTTTATTACATTTTTTTTTTTTCCTGTGCAATTGAATTAACAAAGTTTTAAAAATTTTTAATTTACATTCCAAAAAGCCATGATGTATTTTTCAATTTTTGAAAAAAAAAAAAAAAAAAAAAAAAAAAAAAAAAAAAAAAAAAAAAAAAAAAAAAAAAAAAAAAAAAAAAAAAAAAAAAAAAAAAAAAAAAAAAAAAAAAACAAAATTTCCTGATTACGAATGATTAAGGAAGTGCCAATTCAAGCAATGATCAATTAAATTAAATTTTCTTTTATTCTCTTATCGATATATCGATTTTTTTTTATCTTTATTCTCATATCGATATATCGAATTTATTCTTTTGACATCCTCAGTTTTCAAATTGTGTACATAGGTCTAACTTAAATTCAGAAACTCAGCGTATTATTATAATTATTATTATTATTATTATTATTATTATTATTATTATTATTATTATTATTATTATTATTATTATTATTATTATTATTATTATTATTATTATTATTATTATTATTTTATTCTTATTATTATTTATTATTATTATTATTATTATTATTATTATTATATTTATTATTTTCTATTATTATTATTTTATTATTATCATTATTATTATTATTTTATTTTATTATTATTATTATTATTATTATTATTATTATTATTATTATTTATTATTATTATTATTATTATTATTATTATTATTATTATTATTATTACAGGTTGTTGGAGTTATTGTAATCGCTGTTGGCTCAGTTACGATCAATAGGCAAAATAAATACGTGGAGGACTTCTCCCATGGAACGGTGGCCTTTCCAGTCGTCGCTCTCACTTTCGGTATCTTTATCACTTTAAATGGTTTCTGTGGTTTGTGCGGAGTTATCGGCAATAATAAAACTTTGCTTATTCTCGTAAGTTTTTTTTTTTTATATTATATTTAATATATATATATATATATATATATATATATATATATATATATATATATTATATATATTATTATTATATATATATATATATATATATATATATATATATATATATACTATATATAATATATATTATTCTTACAAAATTTATTTAATATGAGGCACGGTTCACCTAATTAGTTTTTGCGATTGTTTCGTTTCATC
>SEYY01000802.1:55767-60767 GCA_009176605.1 Armadillidium nasatum
CCAAACAATTCATCTATTAAATTCACACAAACTTTATCTTTCACATTGGGCATGTTTTAATTATTCATAGTATTATTTTTAAATTTATTTTTTAAATTATGCTAATTTAAATTAAAATTAAATTTTTTTTTTTTTTTAAATTCTACTGGGGGGAAAATCATTCTTTTAGATTTTATTTTTTTACTGAGAAGGGAGAGGGTGAGGGAGTCTTTAATAAAAAAAATTCTTTTATCCTATCTAAATAGTTAATTATAAAAATTTTATAATAAATAATTATACTTTTATAATAATCTTTAAAACAAAATAGCAACAATACGAGAACAAAATAATGCAACTCTTATGTTTTTTATTTATTTTTATTTTTATTTTAAAAATTTTTTTTTTATAGTGAAATAAAATTTTCAATACGATCCCTATCCTCTTTGTTTACGTTATAAAACCGAAAAGTCATTATAACGACCCTGTATAATGAAATGAAATAAACATTACTCGGAAATAATGAAAAGTCGTGGTTTTCATTGTTTTTCTTAAGATGAGAGCAAATATTGAAACCTTTTTCAGCGAAATAGAAAAAATAAAAATGAGGAAGTAATATATATATATATATATATATATATATATATATATATATATATATATATATATATATATATATATATATATATATATATATATATATATATATATATATATATATATATATATATATATGGGGTGAAGGCAATGCTAAATAAAATGGACGTAACCAGACTGAGGTGGTGGGGACATCTGGAAAGGATGCAAGGGGAAAGTTGTAGAGAAGAGAGGGAATGGAGACTGAAGGGGGCAAGACCAAGAGGAAGACCTAGGAAGAGATGGAAGAACTCGCTGGAATGCCTCCGGTTTACGAGCTGAGAGAGGAAAGAATTTTGGAAGACAGAAGAAGATGGAGAAAAGTGCCAACTATGCTGACAGGGTCTTGACCTTTCCTGGAAACAACTGTAAGTTGTAATATATTATATATATATATATATATATATATATATATATATATATATATATATATATATATATATATATATATATATATATATATATATATACGGCAACATAAAACTTTGATTCTTGAGCTTTTTCTCTCTCGATATCTATCCTACCCTCTGTTATCTCCTCTCTGACATCCTTTCCGGTCGTTCTGTAGTAGTTGCTGTAGATTGCCACATATAATTCTATAAATCTATTAATGCACTATTAATAGTGTATTCATTACTCTTTTTCTTCTTTCTCTAACGACCTTCTGTTTACCACTTGAACCCACACTTGGTTCTAGGAGGACGTCCTTGGGGTACTTATAAATGGGATGAAATCCACACTTGTTCTCCAGACTCTATTATTTAACACTTTTTTTTTTGAATGGCCATTTCGCAAGCACAGCTTGTTAGGTCTAGGAGAATAGCCTTGGGGTACCTGAACTTTGAAATGTAAATGAGGTGAAGGTATAGATTAGGTGTTCTGTAAGATGCTTCCAGGACTCTCGAAGATCACTCCAATTACTTGCTCTGATAGGGGTTTCATTCATAATTAAATGAATGTCATATCTTGTGTCAACCCAATCTATCAGTACTCAGTATTAGTACAGGTACTACCAGTACTTTAGTACTTTATCAGTACTCCTTGGAGGGGCTTATTCTAAAGATTTTTGTATCATTAGCTCTTCTGCTCTCACAAATTTTCACCAGTCTCTTTCTGACCGTCGAATTATTGCGTCACTTTATATATATATATATATATATATATATATATATATATATATATATATATATATATATATATATATATATATATATATATATATATATATATATATATATATATATATATATATATATATATATATATATATATATATAAAGTTTTCATATTACACTTCGTTATTTTCTCTACTAAGAGTGGTCAAATTCTCCTAATTCCCCAAAATTAAGAATTTTATATTAAGAATTTTTTAAAAGGGAAAAAAATTAGTTTTCAATACCTCAAAAACTCAGTTTCATCGTTTTCCTTCCCTTAATAATCTTCCATTCAAATGCATCTTTTAAGATACATAAGAATGATCAATAATTATGCTGACAGTTATTTGAAGTTATAAGAAATTGTTTGCGAAGTTTGATAAAAACATATTTTAATTTCTTCTATAATACTCGCCAGACTCTGTAAGCCTTCCTTTTCTGATCACTGGTTTTTCACTTCACCCTCAGAATATATATATATATATATATATATATATATATATATATATATATATATATATATATATATATATATATATATATATATATATATTATATATATATATATATATATATATAATATATATATATATATATATATATATATATATATATATATAATATATATATATATATATATATATATATATATATAATATATATATATATATATATATATATATATATATATATATATATATATATATATATATATATATATATATATATATATATATATATATATATATATATATATATATATATATATATATATATATATATATATATATATATATATATATATATATATATATATATATATATATATATATATATATATATATATATATATATATATATATATATATATATATATATATATATATATATATATATATATATATATATATATATATATATATATATATATATATATATATATATATATATATATATATATATATATATATATATATATATATATATATATATATATATATATATATATATATATATATATATATATATATATATATATATATATATATATATATATATATATATATATATATATATATATATATATATATATATATATATATATATATATATATATATATATATATATATATATATATATATATATATATATATATATATATATATATATATATATATATATATATATATATATATATATATATATATATATATATATATATATATATATATATATATATATATATATATATATATATATATATATATATGCGTGTGTGTGTATGTGTGTATGTGTGTTTTTTGGTGTGTTGTTAACAATATTTCCTCTTAAAAGAGAGGTCAATGACTTCTTTCTTCCACAGATAACAAATTTGGCACTGTGCCAATATTATATTTTTTATGGTCATTTTCGTTCCTTCAATAATTCCACAATGGCACCAGAGTCAACACAACAAAAGAGTCTTTATAGACATAATTTTTATGACACAAAAGCTCTACATAATAATAAAATTTACTTTGTTTTATTGTTTATCTTTTCTTGACACCCTGTATATCAATGGTTTCAAACAAGGAGGTCTGGGAGAAGGGGTTGAAATCTTTTTAACCCCCCCCCCCTCAATTTCTAATGAGATTTTTAATGGTGATGTAAAAAATAGAGTTTTCTATTCTTTGTGTATTTTGAGCCTTATTTCCATGATTATCTATATTATAATAGAAGTTGTAATATTTTTCATTTTATAACACCCTGTATCAACAGGTAAAGGGAGTTGGATTATACTGTTTTAAGTCTCATAAGCCTCTAAAGAGGTTAAGACAATAAGTAGTATATAAAAACAGGGTGTATCCTATTTTTTTTTAGGGAAATATATATATATATATATATATATATATATATATATATATATATATATATATATATATTATATATATATATATATATATATATATATATATATATATATATATATATATATTATATATATATATATATATCAGGGGGGGCTCATGACCAGGTTGCAGGTTTAAGCAACAACCATTACATACAACTAGTTAGTGTATAACTTATTTATTACTTTTTATTCCTTAATTTTTTTTAGTACGATTAATTATTCAATAAATTGCATCTTGTTATAAAAACACTCCAATGAATCGCTATTTAATGCAAAAAAACATCATTCAATTTTGATTAGTTATTCAAAACGAAGAAAACAGTGTATGAGGTTTGCAAAAATTTTGCAAGCGGATGCTTTAATATAATGGAAGAGAAAATTATGTATGCACAATTGCTGTGCGAGTGTTTCTATTCTGACAATATGGTTTGCAAAAGAAATGCAAACCTTGCTTTATAGGTTTTAGCCAGCGAACATTTTAAAAGAAATTTTAAGAAAAGTATACATATTTCAAATTTTTGTGCTTCACACAGTTTAATTTTTTTAATAAATATATATATATATATATATATATATATATATATATATATATATATATATATATATATATATATATATATATATATATATATATATATATATATATATATATATATATATATATATATATATATATATATATATATATATATATATATATATATATATATATATATATATATATATATATATATATATATATATATATATATATATATATATATATATATATATATATATATATATATATATATATATATATATATATATATATATATATATATATATATATATATATATATATATATATATATATATATATATATATATATATATATATATATATATATATATATATATATATATATATATATATATATATATATATATATATAAATATATGCGTGAAATGTCAGATGCAACTACCCTTTAAATCGTACCACGAGCCACCCCTAATATATATATATATATATATATATATATATATATATATATATATATATATATATATATATATATATATATATATATATATATATATATATATATATATATATATATATATATATATATATATATATATATATAATAATAATAATAATAATAATAATAATAATAATAATAATAATAATAATAATAATAATAATAATAATAATAATAATAATAATAATAATAATAATAATAATAATAATAATAAATTTTGAGTATTACGATAAAACAATTTAAATTTATAGTCAATTTTTATATGTTATACTTATAGTATAACTATATAAAATAATGAAATTGAATAGAATTTTTGCCT
>SEYY01000803.1:5000-13491 GCA_009176605.1 Armadillidium nasatum
GAAGATTGAGAAGTAGAAATAGAAATTAAGAAAGAAATAAAAAAAAAGAAGGAAGAAAGATTGAAAAATAGAAATTAAAGAAGAAATAGAAGTAGAAAAAGAAGAAAGATTGAAAAATAAAAAATAGAAGATAAAGAAGTAGAAGAAGAAGGAAGATTGATAAGTAGAAATAGAAGTAGAAAAAGAAGGAAGGTAGATTGAAAAATAGAAGTAGAAGAATGATATAATGCTCTACCCAAATATGTACTGACTTTCAGAGGTCATTTGGGGTACTTTTGAAGGGTACTTATTACGAGGGAGGGCAGTACCTCAAGTATCTCCATATCCTTTAAATTATTAATATTATTAACAGTAGTTGTAGTAGTAGTAATACTGCAATAGATTATTATTATTATTATTATTATTATTATTTATTATTATTATTATTATTATTATTATTATTATTATTATTATTATTATTATTATTATTATTATTATTATTATTATTAAAATTAAATTTAAATTAAAAAAAAAAAAAAAATTATTATTATTATTATTATTATTATTATTATTATTATTTATAATAATTACTTATTTTTTAAATTTATTATTATTATATATTTTATTATTATTATTATTATTATTATTATTATTATTTCCTTTCAAGGTCAAATTATCTGAAGAGCTCAGTGTTAACAAATGAACATACGAACAAACGTCTTTTATTTCATAAAATACGATTTAGATTCTGGTGTGTGTGTGTGTGTGTGTGAGAGAGAGAGAGAGAGAGAGAGAGAGAGAGAGAGAGAGAGAGAGATAGAGCAAGGAAGATATAAGGTATTTTTATTTATTTTTAACTTTATTTGTAGTTTTGTATATTTATTAATTTATTTTTTTATTCTATTTATTTATTTACTCATTTATTTATTTATTTATTTATTTATTCATTCAGTCATTCCTTTTTTTTCTTCGCGTTTACATTTTTACGTATTATTAATTTTACAAATAATATTTGGGCTTTTCTTGAAAGTTTTTTAACGTAATTTTTACATTTTACCCAAATTTTACCGTTAAAAAATAATGAGGAGCCAAAATATGTAATTGGTCAACGTTATTCCAATATATTGTTTTTTTTATTACATCGGGGTCTTTCCCTTCATATTTCTATATGTCTTCCATGTATTTTTTTGAGTTTTTCCTCCTGTAGTGACGGAATACAATGAGATTGCATTATTTTATGTATTTATTAATAGGTAAAGAACTAATACAATGCCAAAAATTTGTTCTAAACGAATCGTTGCTGCGACAGGTGGCAAAAATATTACAGTAAAATTTTCAACAGAGAAAAGACATGTTTAAGCATAAAAAAAATCGCTTCACCAATTTTAAAAAAAAAATTGTTGTGAATTTTTTGCCACTTGTCCCAACGATTCGTTAGGACAAATTTTCGCAGTGTACTAATACTATTGCTAATACTCTCTATAAATATATTATCAAAGTTAATACTTTTTCCTTAAGCTTAAATTTACAAGGAAAATAGAGGAAAGTCTTAGTGTTGTATATTAAGGGTTAGTGATGATGTGTGGGGCCTTAAAACCACAATAGTAATAGTAGTAGCACTGCATAAATTGTCCTAACGAATCGTTGGGACAAGTGGCAAAAATATCAACAAAAAATTTTTTTCAGTTATTTTCTTACTAGAAAATAAATCGGTGAAGCGACTTTCTTATGCTTAACATGTCTTTTCTCTATTGAAAATTTTACTGTGACATTTTTGTCACTTGTCCAACGATTCGTTAGGACAATTTTTGCAGTGTAGTAGTGATTTGAATTACAGTAATAGTATTTAATATAATTCTTAAACTATTTTAGAAATTTATGTCCCATCTATTTATTAAGCTAATTACGTTTTTAATTTATATATAAACTTTTATTTTATTTTTTTTATTTCAGAAAATTTAAATAAATATTTAGATTTTTGGCTTTCAGAGGCTTTAATAAAGCCTCTTTTCTTTTTTGGAAAATGAAAAGCCAAATTATAAAGGGCCATTGCTTCAGGTATTTAAAATTTGCTTTGTTCTAACTTATCAGCATGAATTTGCCCTCAATTCAATTGGCACAATGGATCTTGCAATTGATTCTTCTTTACTGTTATCCATCAAGCTCAACTTTCCTCAACTGTGGCTCCTGCATTCGTGGATCTTCTCTAATTTGTCCAAATTACAGAGAACAGCAGTACGAAGTTAAACTTTTTAACGATGCTGCTCGTAATGTTGAATATGTGGAGATAACGTGTAAGCCTAACTCCAATGCCAATTACTCATTACTGAGAGATTGTTCATTCCCTGGCGTGAAAGTTGTTAAAATTAAATACTGCCCATTTACTAATGAATCTCTTTATGATATAATAACTGCTATCGGTGTTCATGCACAACACCTTAAGCAACTTATCATTACAATTCCTGAACAAGTTACTTACAGTCTTCTACCGCATCATCTACAGGACCTGAGTAACCTTGAATTATTAAATCTTGATCAAACTGGTTTTACATCTGTAGATAAAGATTCATTTCTCTCTACTCCCAACTTAAAGATTCTTTATTTGAAAGGAAATGATTTTGGAACGTTAAATAATGAAACTTTTCGATTATTAAGTAAATTAAATACATTGAATTTGAATTTCAATAATTTTAGCAGTTTACCAATTGGTATATTCGACAATTTGCATGAATTAAAAAATTTGTATCTATGGAAAAATCGGTTAAAAGAATTACCGCCAAAAATATTTCAGAATTTAACATTATTGCAAAATCTGTCTATCAATAGCAATTATCTGAAATCTGTAAATGAAGATTTGTTTATTAATAATAAAGAGTTGAGTAATGTAAATCTAATGAAAAATGAAATTAAAATAGTACCTGAAGGGATATTTAGAAATAATGTAAATTTAAATTCTGTTAAACTATCATCGAATAACATAGAAACGATTCCAAGTAAAATTTTCTCAAAAAATTTAAATTTAACCCTCGTACATTTGCATATGAATAAAATACAATACGTTAATGAATCTCTATTTAGAAATCTCAGTTACTTAGAGGAGGTTAATTTATCTTTCAACAAACTCAAAGTCTTACCGCCTTCACTCTTTTCATCAACAACCAAATAATTCATAAAATTGATTTGAGTGATAATCTGATTGAACAACTTCCACAGGAGATATTTCAGGATAATGTTAATCTTCAGTCACTGGATCTTCGTAACAATAGCCTTACAACTCTCCCTGAAAAATTATTTCTTAATTCTGCTTTTCTAGAGAAATTAGATCTCAGTAAGAATAAATTAATATCCCTATCTTTTAATACATTCCACAGTAATACATACGCCAGTTTAAAAGAAGTGGATTTTTCTTATAATAATTTAACATCTGATAGTATTTTTACCTTTGACGTTTTTGCTCTTAACACTCAACCTCATCTTGAGAAAATAGATTTCAGTTATAATAATTTTGAAGGATTTCCATCTCAGGCTTATTTTTATAATTACCTTAAGCTTAAAGAGTTAAATTTTGAAGGGAATTTTATAGAAGGAATAATACTACCTGATCTTTTTGAATTGGCTCCAAACGTTAGAGTCAATCTAAAATTTAACAGAATTTCTAAAGCTATTATGGACAGACACTTTGAAGGTAAAACTATTCAATTATATTTGGAAGGTAATAATTTTACTTGTGATTGTCAGTTGTATGATTTTATAAACATGATAAAAAGAGATGCATCAGAGTATACTAGATATAGTTATATTGACGACCCGAATGAAACTGTCAAAAAACCAACAACGCCAATACGTGTATTAGATAAGGAAAAATTAATATGTCAGAGGCCCTCTTACCTCCATAATGAAACTCTGTTAAGTGTTGACCTTTTTAAACTCACTTGCAAGTTAAGTGAGATGGATTGCAGTTTCGATTGTCCTTGCTATTTTCGTAATTTTGGATCATATGATTGTAGTGGACTGCGTTGATCAACATTTAAATACAATCCCAAATGTAACTTACCATCCCGATTACAATTACACTTTAGATCTGACTAAGAATATGATAAATAAATTCAATTTTAGCGAATATCCACTCATTACGAACCTCACTCTTAGAAATAACAATCTCACTGAGGCAGATTTCTCTAATAGTACCATACTGCCTCCAAAACTGAAGATTCTTGATCTGAGTGAAAATAATCTGACTCATTTAAACAAAGAGTTTCTGAAACAGATTAATAAGACGGGGACCAAAGTGGATCTTACTGGAAACCCTTGGATTTGTAACTGTGATCTGAAATTTCTTCATAACTTCGTACAGGAACAATATTCCAGGGTAAGTTGAGTTTTAATGTTTTCAAACGAAATTATTATTATTATTATTATTATTATTATTATTATTATTATTATTATTATTATTATTTTTATTATTATTATTATTTTAATTATTTTTATTATTTTTTTTTTTTTTTTTTTTTTTTTTTTTTTTTTTTTTTTTTTTTTTTATTTTTATTTTATTTTTTTATTTACAAGTTCTCTCTCTCTCTCTCTCTCTCTCTCTCTCTCTCTCTTCTCTATATATATATTATATATATATATATATATATATATATATATATATATATATATATATATATATATATATATATATATATATATATATATATATATATATATGGAGGCGTACATTCCATATTCTTTCCCTTCTACTAAACCCAACATACCTTGGTTTAGCTCTTCTTCTCGTGCTTTCCACCGCAGGAACGTTGCCTTCAAGGATTACCTTCGTCTTCATTCAACTCAAACTCATTTCATCCGGAGATCGTGCAAAAAATGCAATAATCTTTCCGGTTCTTCTTCCTCCCGCCCTTTCTGGCACTTTGCAAAAAATGTTAATTCTAACTTTGCTTCTTCCTCTTTTCCTCCTTTAGTATCAGTAGTATTAGGTTGCCAGATTTTTCGAAAAGTAGCTAAATCTGGCATCTGCCGAAATCGCTATCCTTACTACTAGTATCTTCTGATTGTACAACTGCTGTTTTGCCTTCCTTCTAAAGCTGAACTCTTCGCTCAAACTTTTGCCTCCAATTCAACCTTAGACGATTCCGGAGCTCTTACTACTCCTTCAACCCGTTTCCAACTCATTTATGCCTAAAATTAGAATTTCTTCTGAAGACATCATTTCTGCTCTCTCTGAGCTTAACACTAAGAAGGCGTATGGTCCTGATAGTATTACCCCCTGCCTTGGTAAAAACTGTGTTTCCGAGCTTGCTCCCTGCCATGGTAAACTATTTCGTCTTTGTCTTTCTACTTCAACCTTCCCCTCTTGTTGGAAACGTGCGCTTATTTAGCCTATATCCCGAAGAAGGGGAACCCCTCTCAACCCTCAAACTACCGTCCCATTTTTTTAACCTCCGTTCTTTCTTAAATTTTTGAATCTTTCCTTAACAGGAAGATTTCGAAATATTTCAATCTTCTAATCTTCTCTGATCGCCAGTATGGCTTTCGTAAAAAAAAGCTCCACTGGTGATCTTCTTTCCCTTCTCCCTGACTCTTGGTCCTCCGCTCTTCGGTATTTCGGTGAATCTTTTGTTGTCGCTCTGGATATATCGAAAACTTTCGGTAGAGTCTGGCACAACAGCTTTGATTTCTAACTTCCCTCTTTCAGAATCTATCCTTCTCTCAGTGTAATTCTTTCTGATTTTCTTTCCAGTCGTTCTATAGCAGCTGTTGTCGACTGGCCACCGTTCTTCCTTTAAATCTATTAATAGTGGTGTTCCTCAAGGATCTGTGCTACCCCCAACATTTTTTCTACTTTTCATTAATGATCTTCTTTCTATTACTTCATCTCCTATCCACTCCTATGCCGATGACTCCAAACTTTATTACTCCTTTCAGTTTGAAAGACGCCCTTCCCAACAGCAGTTAATAGACGCAAGGAGGATAGCCTGGGAGAAACTGACATCTGATCTATTCTCGTATCTCAAATTGGAGCTGAGAAAACATGGTGGCTTTCAATGCCTCGAAAAAACGAAAACTAATTTCCTCCATCTATCTACTCGAAACCAACCTTCCTCACAACACTGAAATCTTCGAAAAAACACAACTCAAACCTTCATCTCTCCTTAATATTCTCGGTGTTTCTTTTTCTCGTGATCTTTTTTGGAAAGATAACATTACTTCTCTTTCTAAACAAGCTTCTAAGAGGTTAAGTGTTCCGATACGATTTCTGAATTTCTTCGCTCCACCGCAGTTGCTTGCTCTTTATAGGGGTGTTGTTAGCATTAAACATCTGGGGTGGTTCCACTTATACAGCTCTCCTTGAAAAGGTGGAATCTAGAACTTTTCGTCTTATCAACTCTCCTGTTCTCACTAAATTATCTCCACTCGCTTTTTGCCGGTCGAACTGTTGCGTCACTCTCTCTATACTAGTCGCTATTACAACGGACACTGCTCTTCTGAACTCTCCCCCTTCAGTTGAGGAGGGTTCGTGCTACACGCCTTTTTACATAGTTTCAGCCTTTCTCTGTCAAACTCTCTGACCCCAAACTTAACCGCTATGCTCAATCTTACATGTACTCTATTGGTAAAGTCTGGGACACACTCCCTTCATTCAATATTTTCCAACTTCCTATGATTTACACCCCTATTGGAAATTTTGGTGGGCCTCCGGTCTTTGCTCACCAGAGATTATATATATATATATATATATATATATATATATATATATATATAATATATATATATATATATATATATATATATATATATATATATATATATATATATATATATATATATATATTTAAACAATATTGTTTTAGAAGGAGATTGAACATTTATCAGAAATATCTCAGGGAATATATTAATGATAAAAAAAAAAACGATAATAAACTAAGCTCTTCAAATTTCTTAGAAAACATATTCAACATCAACAACAACAACAAGATAATAATAATTGCTACATTTCTGTTGATTTTCATTTCTTGCGCCATTGACAAATAAAAAAAAAAATTATAATATTAATTAAAATCTTTGTTCAGTTATTACACTAGGATGCAAATACAGTTATAAATAATGCAAATGCAACAAAAATTTGTTTGTCTGGTTATTATCTTATTTTTTATGTCGAGTGGGGGTAACGAAATGAGGGGGAAATTTTTTGGGTGGGGAAGGAGGGGGTGATCTTTCCCCCAATAAGTAACAACATTGGTCTTGTAAACAAAGTTTTCGGAGATGCAATAATTTCCGGAGAGGCAATATTTATATATATATATATATATATATATATATATATATATATATATATATATATATATATATATATATATATATATATATATATATATATATATATATATATATATATATATATATATATATATATATATATATGATGGGGTGGCTTCACTCCCCTGGTAGATTGTATGGCTTTCCAACTTCCCAACTCTCGCTCGCACTATACAACTCTCACAAACTCTCACAAAGGCACCACACCACCCATTGTTAGAGTTGCCAATATTCCCATACAACTCTTATGAAATTGGAGATAAGGCGCCATTTGTAGTGAGAAATTAGAGAAACTGGAGTAGGAAGTATAGAGCTCTTTGTAGTACCTACGTAAAAAGAAGTTAGTTAAATATTGCTAATCGAAAGTGAGAAGTGTTTCCTTTCGTCTCTGCTTATGGTATGATACTTAATAGAAAATTTGCTGATCTGGATTTTAGAATAAATGAAGTCGTTATGTATTTGGAGTAGATTTGATGAGAACGGGTAATTTTAATATCTGACGAATGTTTTGAATAACATTCAGGAGAAAAATGGTACCTTCGGAAGAACCAGATAAGTTTTTTTTTCTTTTTTTTAATAAAAAGTTCACATCTCACGGGCATTGCCCAATTCGAGGAGACGAACTTTTCTAGATAGTATATACCTAGGATTCCCAAGAGGAATCGAACCGGCGCCCTCAAGCACGTGAGTCAATCACCCTACCGTTCGAGCCACGGTAGACGTAGTTGTAGTGGCGATGTTGTTGGGAAAGATGTGTAAGGAGTCAAGGGGGTCATTGTGAAGTTGATGAAATAAGGGTAAGGGTAAGGTGGACCTTGAGGGTTTGTATTGTCGATTCACCAAATAGAGATAGTAGAATTCTGGTATCAAAAATAAGCAGTTGTGAGCTGGAACCTGTTCGCTCGAACATGGCAATTTTTTTTTTTTTTTTTTTCAGAAGAGCGAAACGGTTGGTAACTCTTTTGCTGTTGAAATAGGGGAAAGAACCGGTTATAAAGTTCCTTGACTAATCAGAAAACCGGTTGCTATAGTTATGAATAGGTTATCGAGAAGTGAAAATATTTGTCTCTAACTATGTCGGGAATCAATAATCTGACTTACATGTTCTTGGAGTTCGACGCATTCCCAATATACGAAAGTTATAAAGAACAGTAGTATTTTAAAATCTCTCTCTCTCTCTCTCTCTCTCTCT
>SEYY01000803.1:16091-23591 GCA_009176605.1 Armadillidium nasatum
GTTAAGTAGGCCTAAAATAATTTTTTTTAATAAAACTATAAAAAAAATCAAAGTTTAAAATTTATATTTCAAAGAAATATTTTAAAATTTTATTAATAAGGATTAAGTAAACAACATGTTCCTGCAAGCAAATTGCTACAAGTTTGAAATGTTACGAAATACCTATTTAACAATAACAAGTTTGAGAATTACACTTTTAACATGTTTTGTTCTTCCTTGAGATATAAAAATATAGCCCCACCCACTGTCCTTGGAATAAGTTGGACTAATGAAAAAGAATAGGACATCCTATTAAAAACCCATTATTTATAATGTTATAATGCTTATAAGTTGTTTGTACAGTCGTGAACAAAAGTTCGTTCCTATTAAGCTGGAAATAAATATTTATATAAAATTGGGATCATTTCAGGTTCAGCCAATCACAGTTCAATTAAGCCCCGCTCAATGTTTTTATTTTCTTTTTATTCAAAATAGAGCTTTTATGAAATGATCTCCATTTTATATGAATATTTATTTCCAGCTTAATAGGAACGAACAATATCATTGTTAGCGAAATTGTTGATTTACGACTGATAAATATAATTGAAGGTGAAATTGTTGATTTACGACTGATAAATATAATTGTAGGTGAAATTGTTGATTTACGACTGATAAATATAATTGAAGGTGAAATTGTTGATTTACGACAGATAAATATAATTGAAGGTGAAATTGTTGATTTACGACAGATAAATATAATTGAAGGTGAATTTGTTGATTTACGACTGATAAATATAATTGAAGGTGAAATTGTTGATTTACGACTGATAAATATAATTGTAGGCGAAATTGTTGATTTACGACTGATAAATATAATTGAAGGTGAAATTGTTGATTTACGACTGATAAATATAATTGTAGGTGAAATTGTTGATTTACGACTGATAAATATAATTGTTAGCGAAATTGTTGATTTACGACTGATAAAATAATTGTAGGCGAAATTGTTGATTTTCGACTGATAAATATAATGTAGGTGAAATTGTTGATTTACGACTGATAAATATAATTGTAGGCGAAATTGTTGATTTACGACTGATAAAATAATTGTAGGTGAAATTGTTGATTTACGACTGATAAAAATAATTGTTGGTGAAATTGTTGATTTTATTGTAAGGCCTCTGAAGATATTGCAGGTATTACTACAAATGCGTATACAAATTTAGACCAAATATCTGAAAACCACACTGGAAAAACATGGTTACACTGCAAAAATTGTCCCAACGAATTGTTGGGACAAGTGGTAAAAATGTCACGACAGTATTTTTTTTCAGTTATTTTGTTACTAGAAAATCAATCGGTGAAGCGACTTTAATATGCTTAACATGTCTTTTCTCTATTAAAAAATTTTACTGCGACATTTTTGCCACTTGTCCCAACAGATTCGTTAGGACAATTTTTGCAGTGTACATTTATTATACTGATCTTCTAATGATATTTCCCATTTACATATATATTTTAAAAGTATTATATATATATATAATATATATATATATATATATATATATATATATATATATATATATATATATATATATATATATATATATATATATATATATATATATATATATTATATATATATATATATATATATATATATATGATGCAATTACCGAAATTTACCTAGTTTATTAGATTTTTAAAATTATTATTATTATTTTGTTTTTTTGTTCCTTGTGGGTATTTCTCACTACTTTCGAATATGCCCAAGGATTGTGGGTGCATAATTTTACCTCAAACTTGTTGGGCCCTGTCTAATGAGCAGGTTTATTTATAATAATAATAATAATAATAATAATAATAATAATAATAATAATAATAATAATAATAATCATCTAAGATTAGAGTAGAGGTCAGTGAGGACTAGAGACCTAGAAACCATAGAGTAGAGGTCAAAGGGTACTCGAGACCATAAAGTAGAAGTCAAAGGGAACTAGAGTCCTAGAGTAGGGGTCAATGGAGGTACTAGAGGCTATAGAGTAAAATTGAAAGGGTACTAGAGACCCTATAATAGAGGTCATGGTACATTAGATGCGATATAGTAGAGGTCATTGAGTAATAGAGATCTAGAGACCATAGATTTGAGGTCAAAGGGTATTCGAGACCATAAAGTAAAAGTCAAAGGGAATTAGAGTCCCAAGAGTAGGTGCCAAGGGGGTACTAGAGGCTATATAGTAAAATTGAAAGGGTACTAGAGACCCTATAATAGAGGTCATGGTACATTAGATGCGATATAGTAGAGGTCATTGAGTAATAGAGATCTAGTGTCACATTTGGAGTACTGCAAGTCTTTCCTGTCTTCACATGTTTCCAGTCTTCATGTGATCAAAGTGTCACTGCATATATTTCCTTTACATATTACCTATCTTTATGTGATCTACGTGTCACATTTGGAGTACTGCAAGTCTTTCCTTTCTTCGCATGTTTCCAATCTTCATGTGATATTTGTGTCACATTTGGAGTACTGCATATCTTTCCTTTACAGGTTACCGATCTGTATGTGATCTATGTGTTTTATCTGGAGTACTGCCAATCTTTCCCTTCTTTACATGTTACCGATCTTTATGTGATCTATGTGTTATAGTGTTATATTTGGAGTCCTGCTCATCTTACCTTTCTTTACATGCTACCGATCTTTATATGATCTATGTGTCATATTTGGAGTACTACAAGTCTTTCTTTTCTTAACATATTTCCAATCTTCATGTGATTTAAGTGTCACATCTGGAGTACTGCCCATCTTTCCTTTCTTTACATGTTATCGATCTTTATGTGATCTATGTGTCATATTTGGAGTACTGACAATTTTTCTTTCTTTACGTGCTAAAAATCTTCGTGTGACCTACTTGCCACATTTGGAGTAGTTTTTTTTCTTTCTTCACTTGTTATCAATCTTTATGTGATCTTGTCACTTTTGGAGTACTGCCCGTCCTTCCTTACTCCACGTGATACTAATCTTATGTAATCTTCGTGTTATATTTTGCTTGTTGAGGTAAAATTTGACTGAAGAGCTTAATGAGAAAAGCCAAGTTGAATTAATGTCGTATATTTCAAACATAAATAAAAGTCTTCTCAGACAACCCAGACAACTCAAACTGCCCAGACACCTCAGGCTGTCCAGACAGTCCACGCAGCCCAGACAGCTCACTCAGCCCATACAGCTCAGGCTTCTCAGACAGCCCAGACAACCTAGCAGCCCAGACAGCTCACTCAGCCCATACAGCTCAGGCTTCTCAGAAAGCCCAGACAGCTCAGACTGCCCAGTGTTTAGAAGTGTTATAAACTAACACAAATGATATAATAAACACAGTAGACTATGGTGATGAATACTTTTGTCACAATCCCATTCGCTGTACTTAATTTACAATCTATAGTTTCTTATTATGCTAATTTATTCGCTGGTTTAAATTGTAAATGTAAAGTAATATTTAAGATGGTATTCCCCATTTATATATATATATATATATATATATATATATATATATATATATATATATATATATATATATATATATATATATATATATATATATATATATATATATATATATATATATATATATATATATATATATATATATATATTATATATAATTTTATTAAGACAAACTAATAAAAAGTTCAATAATGATAAATTCAATTTTCAAGGATTTAATAATAACAATAATAATAATAATAATAATAATAATAATAATAATAATAATAATAATAATAATAATATTTATTATTATTATTATTGTCAGTACAGATATTATGTTGCCATTATTATTATTATTATTATTATTATTATTATTATTATTATTATTATTATTATTATTATTATTATTATTATTATTATTATTATTATTATTATTATTATTATTATTATTATTATTATATAACTTATCCCAACTATTAGTATTAACAAATAGTACAATGTAGTATTTTATCATCATACTATCAATGTTAAAGTTAAAAAAAAATATATTAATTACTGGGGTTCGATGCCCAGATAGCCCAGACAGCTCTGATAGCCCAGACAGCTCAGGCTGGCCAGACAGTCCACGCAACCTAGACAGCCCAGACAGCTCACTCAGCCCATACTACTCAGGCTTCTCAGACAGCTCAGACACCCCAGATAGCTCAGGCTGCCCAGACAGTCCACGCAGCCCAGACAGCTCAGGCTGGCCAGACAGTCCACGCAACCTAGACAGCCCAGACAGCTCACTCAGCCCACACAGCTCAGGCTTCTCAGACAGCCCAGACAGCTCACTCAGCCCATACAGCTCTGGCTTCTCAGACAGCCCAGACAACCTAAGCAGCCCAGACAGCTCAAGCTGCCCAGACAGTCCACGCAACCTAGACAGCCCATACAGCTCTGGCTTCTCAGACAGCCCAGACAGCTCAGGCTGCCCAGACAGTCCACGCAGCCCAGACAGCTCAGGCTTCTCAGACAGCCCAGACAACATAGGCAGCCCAGACAGCTCACTCAGCATATACAGCTCAGGCTTCTCAGACAGCCCAGACAGCTCACTCAGCCCATACAGCTCACTCAGCCCATACAGCTCAGACTTCTCAGACAGCCCAGACACCCCAGATAGCTCAGGCTGCCCAGACAGCTCACTCAGCCCATACAGCTCTGGCTTCTAAGACAGCTCAGACACCACCAGATAGCTCAGGCTGCCCAGACAGTCCACGCAACCCAGACAGCCCTCGCAGCTCATATACAGCTCAGGCTTCCCAGACAGCCCCGGAAGCACCATGGTGCATCCCCATTTCATCAGTGCTTCTAATTTAATGTTAATTTCAATGTGATATATTGGAGTATTAATTTTTAATTGACAATTCTCACCTTACGGGCATTGCCCTATTCAAGGGGGGAATTTTGTAGGGAATTTCTTCTTAGTATCCACATGTCAATCACTCTACCACAAATTATATATATATATATATATATATATATATATATATATATATATATATATATATATATATATATATATATATATATATATATATATATATATATATATATATATATGTTTTTTTGAGGGAACTCAAAAGTGAAAATGAGGCTTAATTTTATATTTAATTTTAGTTCGGTTTTTCATTTCTCGTTTCATTATTATTATTATTATTATTATTATTATTATTATTATTATTATTCAGTGTAATTATTGTCTTTGATATGAGCTGTTAAGATAGGATACGTTAGGTAGGTTAGGTTAGGTTAGGTTTTTTAGTTATTATGCTTCACTATTATTGGGTTTAATAATAAATTTTCAAAAAATTATTTTAAATTTTACCCAAAATTTTTCATTTATTTTCGAGCGCTGAAAAAAGTTCCCTCAAATAAACTTGAACCAATATATATATATATATATATATATATATATATATATATATATATATATATATATATATATATATATATATATATATATATATATATATATATATATATATATATATATATATATATATATATATATATATATATATATATATATAATAATAATAATAATAATAATAATAATAATAATAATAATAATAATAATAATAATCATAATAATAATAATAATCAAAAGGTCTTTGCCGATTATGTTCGGCGGAGCAACAAAAATATGAATTACTAGTCTTTTTAATATCAATGGAATAGGCATTTAGGCAGTATTAATAGATGTATTTTCTGCTCACAGAATTTTGCACATTTTTAATATATATATTTTTTGTTCGCAGAATTTCACACATTTATTAATGAATATGTTTATTGTTCACTGAATTTCACACATTTCTTATATATATGTCTACGATTGACTGAATTTTCGCACATTTTCTTATTTGAATTTAGAGTTAGATGAATTTCGTATTATCTCTTAAATAAAGATTATGTGTTTGTGTAACACTCAAAAAGTAGTTAGAACAATCTTGGTAAAAAAAAATTAAAATAAAAAAAAAAAAAAAATTTTTTTCTTCATTTTTACTCAGAAATTAATCCTATTAATAGACTATGGCTCTGATTTTAAGTACAAATACTGCGCAGTGTTTGTGTATGTATGTATGTATGTATGTACGTACGTATATATATGTATGTATGTGTGTGTGTGTGATTAAATGAACTCAGCATGCAAAAATATTGTTACATAAAATTATTTCATTATGCAGTGAAATTCGCCATATCGTTTCCTTTCTAATAATAATAATAATAATAATTAAAATATTTTTATATTATTATTATTAGTTTATATTATTATTATTATTTATTATTATTATTATTATTATTATTATTATTATTATTATTATTATTATTATTATTATTATTATTATTATTATTATTATTATTATTACTCGTGTGAATAGTTGGAAAATCCTTTTACCAAAAACGTTTAAAATTAAAAAGTAAATATTGATTTGTAGTTATAAAGTGGGAATTATTATTATTATTATTATTATTATTATTATTATTATTATTATTATTATTATTATTATTATTATTATTATTATTATTATTAGGACGAAGAGTTCGTGAACGAGATACTTGTCCCAGGCCTGGAGAACGGAGACCCAAAATACAGGTTATGCCTACATTACCGGGACTGGTTAGCCGGGGATTCGATCCATCACCAGATTATGGAATCCGTTCACAGCAGCAGGAGAACTTTGGTGATTCTCTCCAACAACTTCATAGAAAGCTCCTGGGGACAGATGGAGTTCCGGACGGCGCACCAGCAGGCGTGGGAGGACAAGACGAACAGGGTTATCATTATCGTCTACGGAGAGGTTGGTATTTGTGGTTATTTTAATGTTATAATTTAGTAATAAGTTGGATGTTTTATAATTACTGTAATAAATTGTCCTAACGAATCGTTGGGACAAAAAAAAAAAAAAAAAAAAAAAAAAAAAAAAAAAAAAAAAAAAAAAAAAAAAAAAAAAAAAAAAAAATAACTGAAAAAAAATTTGTTGTGACATATTTGCCACTTGTCCCAACGATTCGTTAGGACAATTTTTGCAGTGTACAGAAGTGGTGTCGGATTTTTAGTCTAGTACCAATAAAGGGAAATACTATTTTGGTATAGTTAATGGTTGTTTTGGTATTATACCGGTTTCGGGTTTTGATATATTTCTGGTATATAGTTAATGGTAGAATTGATATAGTAGTAAAGTGTCTGGTTTCTCAGTCTAGTAACAAATGGTAGGCTTAACCTAGTATTTGTGATCGTAGTTGTTATTCTGGTAGTAACTGGTACTAGATATACTCTCTCACCCTCTCCCCCTCCCTCTCCCTCCCCTCTCTCCCTCCCCTCTCCCCTCCCTCTCCCCTCCCCTCCTCTCTCCCCTACGGTTTTCAAAATGGCGTCCTCCCCCCCTCTTACCAGCGTGGCTTCCTCCCTATTGATTTATATATAAATTCCAAAGTATCACTAAACATAATAATAATAATAATAATAATAATAATAATAATAATAATAATAATTAATG
>SEYY01000803.1:28591-55712 GCA_009176605.1 Armadillidium nasatum
AAAAAAAGGATGTTAATGAGGAGATGTGGGTGGTACCAAATACTCTTCGCGGTCCATAATACCAATAAACGTATCGTGGTCTGCTTGCAGGTTATGTCGGCATAAAGGGCGTCACAAAATTAAAATTATTTTTACTAATTCTCTTTGAAATTTACTAATCCTCATTTAGGTCAATCCAATTCTGTTTAATGTATGGGAGCTTGGTTGTTGCAATGATGGCTTCTGTTATTTGACGAAAAATAGCAATAATCAGTGGACGTCAATTTTCTAAGACTTTGAATTCTAGTTGAATCAGTTTATTTTTTTTCACTTGTAGAGATTTTATTATCTTTGGACTTAGAACCTATCAATCGAACTGGCATCTGGAGCCAGCACACCAACATTCTCATTAAGGATTTCAGCTCCATCTTATCTTTCACTTTTATTCCAAAAAAATGAAGAATATTTCCCATCTCCGATTGAATGATGGTTGAAAGTGGAAAGCTAATCAAAGCTTTTTTAGCATCGGTAGTAAACAATAAACTAAGCTCAATTTACTATACTATAAGTTAGCAGAAAATTAGCAGAAAATGGCTTGAGTCGTCTTCATCTCCATCAATCAAACTTTTTTTTTATTTGTCTATTATTTTCAACTTCATTGTCAGAATCATTATGTGATTCTTTATGATTGATATCATATTACGTCTTACAGCTGAATAAGCTAGTCATTACGTTCTTGATCTTGAAAGAAATAAGGAATTAGTTTGAATGAAATAGTAATCTTGGACTTACCAATATACGGTTTTCCAAAGAATTGTTCTCTTTGAAAAGTTCTGAATAATATATTAACATTTAGAACTTATTACAGGTATATTTAGAATAGAAGAGTCAATTGAATACATATAGTAAGAAAGAGGTGAAAATAAAAATTATCTTATACCTGAATTCAGAACTTTGAAGTCTTATAACGAACAAACAAAAAAACTTACCATCTGTTAAAACGTCAAAACTCGTTGACGAATATTTGAAAAGTGAATTTGAAAACTGGCAGCATGTTTAGGTACCAGACTGTTAAGTGCTACATCGATATAAAGAACAAACCAATTTTATAAAACTAAAAACTTAGGAAGGAGAATTTAATATTTTTCCAATAGAAAAGAAAAGAAAATAGATGAAAATACATTCAATGAATCAAATAGTGAAAGTATGTAAATAGTTTTTATAATCAATTTATTTAGACCTGAAAGTACCGAGGCCAAATTATTAGTTGAATGCTTTAATAAGTTAGAGATGCTATTTATTGCGGTCCTTACAACCTTTTATAATGAAATGTTTTTTTTTTTTCAATCAAGACTTCTATCATCTTTGCAATTTAGCTATTTTTAAATCGGCAGAAAGCTATTGTTTCAATGCGTGATTCGAAGAAATAGTAGCATCAAAAGTAATGGCTACGATATATTCAATCCGTAAAAAAAAAAAAATAAAAATAAAATAGTTTGAAAATTATATATGAGAAAAATAAAAATAAATAAGGTAATAAATGTATGTAATTTAATTTTGATGCACATTATTGTGATAGGAGGTTCCTCCATCCTAAGGGCTTTCTTCAGTTCATCCCTACTATTATAACCACATTGTATATACATTTTGAATTCATCAATATATCTATTGTTATTACTAGTCACGCCAACCCAATAAAAAGTGAAGTCTAGAAAACTTAGATGATGCATAAAGCGTTCCTAGTAGTTAGCCAGATTTTGAGTGTTTTCCGTCTTGAAATAATATTTATAGTTGGATTCAGATATGAAAAAAAAGCAGCATTAAAATTTTAACACTAAATTAGTAACTAGAATCTACAAAATATTAAGTAACAAAATTTTAAAGGAAAATTTATCTAGCGAAATTAATGACAAATAAAATTTACACTAGAAATTAATGTAAATAAATAAATAAATAAATAAATAAGTAAATAAAAAAAAAATTTCTTTTTCTTTTTCTAAACGCACATTCACAGTGAACCTAGTGAATATCTGAAAAATTGTGACATTTTACCATTTATACTATGATTTTATTTTCAATATTAACCGACGATATGGCAACAGTTTTTTTCGCGCCCGGCAAGTTTGCAAATCGGCTATTTTATTTCATTTAAAGTTTACTATATTTTGTAAGGGTGTGCGTCCTATTTATTAGTTTTACAGTTTTTAAGGATTTCGTTTAAGACATATTTAATATGTCAGAAAAGGAGAGTAATAAAGGTTTGTTCTTTATAAAAATGTTAAAACTTGTCTCTAAGATGGCAGAGTGTAGACTTATTTTTATAAAATTTTCTCTGGGGTTGAAAAGTATAGGCCTAAGCCTATTAGCATCTCAACTTTGATATAGAATTGGAGCTGTGTCATGGCCTTCGGAATGTCTGTATCGCACTATTCTTTTAGGACTTCTTAGTCATTAAGAACTACTGAAAGGCAGACTGCCAGTTCAGGCAAGCTCTAAAGTAAAATTTCATATAGCCTATGGGCTAGACTTGAATATATAACATGTAATAGATACAGAAACCATATGTACCTATCATGACCGTCCCAGTATTTCGTGTTAGATTTAAATTCCAGTTAGCTGCAACCCCATGATTGTACAAGTAACATTTAATTTATTAAACTAAATCATATGCAAATGTCTACTACACTAACATATAAAACAGGTATGAAAACCCCAAAGTGTATTTAGGTTATGGTATGGAAGCTATATTGGTAAATATGCAGGGTTTGTCTCTTACCTAGTATTTTTTATTCAAATTATAAACTGAAAATGCAATGTATATTAAAGAAAAACTATTTAAATGGGCTGGAAAATCAAATTCACTAAATTATAATGCACTTAAGGTAGTAAAAATAGATTTTGAACATCAAAAAGCTTGGCTACCATCTGTAACTTTAACAAATGTAGTAAGAAATTTGGTGGCAAGAGTATATTTGTGTCCTACCAGCAAGCTCCAGCACCAGTGAAAGGAAATTTAAAGTAGGGAAATCAATTCAAAAAGTTAGAATAAAATAATTGAAAATAATTTTAGAGCAGTAATGTCACTGCCCTCTGTTCCTGAACATTTCACTCTACCAAATTCTAAAACTGTATAAATATTCAAGAAGATTCTGATAGTGAATTGTGATTGTAGTGAATAAATTGTTTTTCTCTTTTATGTTGTATTCATTTTTCCCTACCCAATATGTAATGAAGAAATAATGGAATTACAAATTTTAAATTTAATCCACCATTATTAAGTATATTTTACAATTAACCCTGGCAGGTAAACCCCAGTTCTCCCTGATTATTAGCCAGGACTGGGGCCCCAGTTGGCCTATATTTATATACCCTTGAATGTGATTTAGCAACCTTATAAAGTTAAATGACACTGTCTTTGAAGAAGACAATTGCAGACAATATTTGATGCTGTGTTGAAAATAAATAAAAGTTTGAATCATTTCAAAACTTATTTTTATTCTTACAAAAACCTTTGCATTTCACTGATAAACTGAAAAAAATTTACAATAATTTCTTCTGCGTCGTTAGGCTGAGAAGAAAAAAAAAATTTGGGAGTTTCATTCTTATTTATTGCTGAATCATTTTAGGTTAATTGAGGCACAGAGGTGATTTTGTACACTAAAAACATGAAAAATAAATAAATAAAATATTAATATGCATGGCAGCATGGTTCATCTGTTACCTGATATTTAGTTATTCAAAATGTAAACTGGAAATGTAATAGATATTAAAGAAAAATAATAAAAATGGGTTGGAAAATCAAATTCCCTAAATTAAAATGCACTTAAGGTAGTAAAAATAGATTTTAAACATCAAACAGTTTTTTTGTCCGCAACTTTGACAATATGGCGTATGAAATTGAGCTGAGGAAGATAATTTGAAAAAATATCAATAATATTGTTACATAAATTGTTAAATCTAACAGACTAATTCAACTTACCTTAACCTTGACTTAAAAGGTAAATATACACTATTGGAGAGAAAAGAGGCCTTACTTAAATAAGAAATAAAAAGTTGGTAAAATGTACTTTTTAAGTATTTTAAATTTCTAGCAATAGCATTCTGAAATATTGATATGTTAATATCAATAAATTGTGTGATGTCATTCTCTACCTATATCGCTATAAGGTGTAGGCATGTTCAGTGTAGATAGCCTAATTATATCATTTTATAATAGGAATTTTTTAGTACTTTATTTTTAAATTTATCAAATTTTCTGATCAATTTTTTATTTTTTTTTTTAAATAATAATATATATACATTATATTTCCAGTTTATATTTTAAATAACATCTAAATAACAGGTAAGAGATTAACCATGCGTAATAACCAAAAAATTAAGTCAACTACTATCATTTAACAGCACATCATACAACTTAAATTTATTATTAGCATTTGGCTTTGGACTACCAGGTGGTTGTATCATATATCCTTTTATAGCTATTTCTGAACTATAAAAAGGTTAAAAAAAAAAAAAAAAAAAAAAAAAAAAAAAAAAAAAAAAAAAAAAAAAAAAAAAAAAAAAAAAAAAAAAAAAAAAAAAAAAATTTTTTTTTTAGATTATTATTGCGTTTTGAAAAGCTGAGCATAAGCTAGGTTAGGTCAACTTACTGGCTGGTATGTGTACTTTTACATTTTAAGGTTAGGTTAAGTAAAATTAGTTTGACAACCTAACCTCCAGGTTAAAGGCCAAATGTATAGGATTAACCTAGCAAAAACCCACTTCTCTGTTAGGCCTATAATTTATGTATTGCATCTCTCTCTCTCTCTCTTTTTATTTATTTATTTATTTTATTTTATTTTATTTATTCTAAACAAATGAATATAATTTATTTATTCTAAACAAATGAATATAATTTATTTATTTTGTCTTCATAACCATCAGAATTTTCAGACTTTTAATAAATAATTTCAATCTCTAATCTAAATTTGTTGTGTCTATCCTTTCTTACAGTCTGGGTGATCCTTCAACTCAAAATATGCTCTTTGGTAGATTACGAGCATTAGCTCAGTCTATCTCGAGTTTAAAATCTATCATCATCATGTACTTTAATTTTAAACTTAATTTGTAAATACTGATGCAAAGTTTGTTAAAAATAGACTAAATCTGTATCTAATTTGAGTCACTTTTGTCATTTTTTTTTTCTTTAAACTTTTATATTCTTAATTTATTATTACTATACTAGATTGATATCTGCCTATCTCTAAGCTTTTTTGAATAATTTTTTATTCTTTATGGTGGTTTGTAATTTTCTAAAAACCTACTGTTATCTCTTTTCCATACTCAACTTTTTTTTTTTTCTTGGTTGAAAACTATTTTTTATTTTAATATCTAGAATTGACTTAAAATATAAAATATTTTTCTCATTTCAAAACCATTTCTTTTTTTATCTTTATCCCAGTTAATAGATACGTCTTACAAATCTTACATTATTTTTATTGATTTAAATTTAAAAAAAAAAAAAAAACTATTCACAAAATTTCTTGAACTTTAATTTTACAATATTAAAGAAACTTTAAATTTAGCATTTACTAAATTACTAGTATTATTGTTATCTAATAAAGTAGTCTTATAAAATATAAATAAAAACTGATTAGTAATAGCAAAAAAAGTATTGCAATCAATGTGAATGACCATGATTATACCTTAAGTATTGTCTAACTCTATGCATATATTGTTTATCATTACTATTTTAGTATATTATACAGTTCAAGGTCACAAGTTAACATCTCTACTCCCTTTTCAATAAAATTTATGAACAAAATTTATCCTCTGGAATTTAAAATTTAGGTCTTGAAGCAAATAATGATTTTTAAATAAAGTTGCCAAATGAAAGTTATTGTCTCCATTTACTTCATGTTATTCCTAAGGCTCTTGGTGGAAGCAAGAATCGGTGCCTATTTCAAATCTTATTGTAGGTTTATTGTATAGTTTATTCCATTATTCTTTAGTTTCTTAAATTACATTTCAGTAATTCATTGTTAAAAGACTGACACCATTCCATCATTGGTGAACTTCACCTTTTATTATTGTATTTCCTTCCTGAGAATTTGTCCCAAAAATCTGAAAACTTTTATCTTAAGAGAAAGACCTTTGTAATATAAAAATTATTTACGTCTCATGAATATTTACAGGTTTAAGAACTATTCATAATTTGTTGAAGTTTCATTAAATGTTAATATCTATAAATTCTATACGTAAGTTTTTCCTCAATTTTCTAATCTAAATTTTGAAACTTTTATACTTGCAGATAATTTTGATGATGCAGTTGAAGAAAGAGTCATCAATGAAGAATACAAAATCTGGAAGAAAAATACACCTTTTCTTTATGATTTGGTAATGACACACGCTCTTGAATGGCCGTCTCTTACTGCACAATGGTTACCAGATGTGACTAGGTAAAATATTTTTAAAATTATCTCTGTATTCAATAAAATTTTATTTATTTTTACATTTGTTCAAGGATAATGAGTTTGTTTTTTTTTTGTTTTTTTCTGGCTCCAACTTTTAACAATAAATTTGCCAGATTGTCTTTATTTTATTATTGTTGCTCCAGCTCTAAACCCCTTTATTGTCTTTAACAGTTACAAAATAATTTTACTCCAGGTTTCTGCACCATACAACAGTATTGGTGTCAAAACTCCTACAAAGATGACCCTCTTCACCTCCAATCCCATCTGACTGTCTTTTAGGACAGGGTACACCGTCCTTACTGCTCTACCATATTGTTCTATTCTGCTTATTATCTGAAGCGAATCTTCCTCTTCCTCTCAATATATTTATATCATTCCATATTTTTTTTTTTTCCCTTTCCCTCAACTCTTCCTCTTCACGACTCACTATCATTATTTCTGTTTTATCGTCTTTATACTTAAACCAGCTTCCTTTAATTTGTTTGAGAAATATAATATCGCCTCTCATAGCTTATTCTCATCTTTGCTTCAACACACCAGTAGGCTATGATATCTCCATCAAGGTCCTAAACTTCTTCCCTTCTTTCCTCACCTTTCTTATTACCATGTTCAAATAAACCACAAACGATATATATATATATATATATATATATATATATATATATATATATATATATATATATATATATATATATATATATATATATATATATATATATATATATATATATATATATATATTATTTTTTATTTTATTTTAAAGACCTGAAGGCAAAGATTATAGCATTCATAGATTAATACTTGGTACTCATACCAGTGATGAGCAAAATCATTTACTTATTGCTTCGGTCCAGCTTCCAAATGAAGACGCACAGTTTGATGCTTCACATTATGACAATGAAAAAGGGGGTAAATATTATCTTATTAATTACCATACAGTATTTTTTTTTTCAATTTATTTGTTGATGAACTTTTTTGTTCATTTTTGCATTATTATTATTATTATTATTTTTATAATTATTACAGAATTTGGTGGATTTGGCTCCGTTAGTGGGAAGATTGAAATTGAAATTAAGATAAATCATGAAGGAGAAGTGAATCGGGCGAGATACATGCCACAGAATCCCTGTGTGATTGCCACAAAAACTCCTTCTAGCGATGTTTTGGTTTTCGATTACACCAAACATCCGTCCAAACCCGAACCCTCTGGGGAATGTCATCCAGATTTAAGGTTATTATTATTATTATTATTATTATTATTATTATTATTATTATTATTATTATTATTATTATTTCCCTGTATGAAAAGTAATTGTTGAAACAAACATTAAATATGAATAGAATTTAGATTACTACTTAGTATTTTACTTAAACACCCCCTCCCTCTCCCCCCCCCCCACACATACACACGAAAAAAAAAAAAAAACTTTTTAAAACAAATTTAATTGTGTAGCTATTTTATATATATAATATATATATATATATATATATATATATATATATATATATATATATATATATATATATATATATATATATATATATATATATATATATATTATTTATTTATTTATTTATTTATTTATTTATTTATTTATTTATTTATTTATTTATTTATTTATTTATTTATTTATTTATTTATTTATTTATTATATAGATTGAGAGGGCATCAGAAAGAAGGATATGGTTTGTCATGGAATCCAAATCTTAATGGGTATTTGCTGAGTGCATCTGATGATCACACAATTTGTCTGTGGGACATTAATGCCACGCCAAAGGAGAACAGAGTCATTGATGCCAAAACCATTTTCACTGGCCATACCGCAGTTGTTGAAGTAAGTACTTTAGGGGATAATTTATTTATTATATGTAGTTGTACTTACAACTCTTCGGGATTTACTTTGGGATTGGGTTTGTACACAGGTTGTAGGGAAGTGTCGGGATTTGTTTAAAAGAGGTTTGTTGCTCCTTTGTGAAGAAATACAAGGGGTTATATATATATATATATATATATATATATATATATATATATATATATATATATATATATATATATATATATATATATATATTAATTTCAATATTACTCTGAGATTTAAATATGACATGTTTAAAACTTGCTTTCATCAAAGACTGATAAAATGTTAAATTAATTCATAACATTTTCATGATACATTAAATTGGCAACTAATTTTAATAGTTAAGTCTAATGAATTAAATTAGCAATAATAATAAAAATATTGACAATAATACATGAATGAAATCCGATATACGTTTATATATAGTGTATGATTTAATAAGTTAAATTTAAAATTGGCAATGTTTTTTTTCCCTCCCATTTAACAATATCTCTACCTACACTCTTCTTTTTTTATTACTTATTACTATGATTTTTTTTTTTTTGTGTGTGTGTGTGCAAACAATTCATATCGGCACAAAAATATTCAAGTGGCAGGAAAAAAAAAATGGTACCATAACAAAAGTAAGGTTTAGTTTGCTCACTTTCAGAATAACTTTAAAATGTAGTCTGCAAATATAAGGATTTACCGACTTTAATAAACCTGTAAACCTGTACAATAAATAAATAGAACCCCAAGACTTAAGTTTAATGATTAAACTTCCCCAGGTAAGAACTTTGAACCTCTCCCTTAAGTGAGGCGTCTCAGAAGGTCGTAATCTCTCCCCCCAACTGAACCTTCAAAATTAGAAAGCTAATTTGATTTACTTCAGTTGCTAAAGGCTGAAATTGCCATTCAGATTTTATAAGTTTCATTCCTTCCTCTTTTGGGATCTTGAAATTTTTTGCTCATTATTTAAGATATTATAATTTGTTAATTTCATTATTTATATGCAGATGAAATTACAGATGCTGAAGAATAAAAATATGTATTATATAAAATAAGAGTCAGCACTTTTTTATTTTATTTTTTTTTAAGCAAGCAAAAAGGATAAAGAAATAAAGTATACACCTTTCTATATTTCTAAAAATAATATAGTTTAATTACCAACACAATAAATTGTAATGTACAATACCTTAAATAAAAGTTGAAGCTGACATGGCTTCAAAAATAGTTGACATTAATGATGTTTTTAGGTGTCATTTATTAAAGACATGTTATCTATTATTAAATTTTTAGAATAAAAATAAAAATATTTATATTTTTTAATTATATATGGTTTAGGCACTGAGTGGTATTTATTATCTCTGTTTAAAAACAATTGGATATTTTCTTGTATTTTAAACCTTCAATTTCTCATCAATTTCAGGATGTTGCATGGCATCTTCTGCATGAGTCTTTATTTGGATCAGTTGCTGACGATCAAAAGTTGATGATTTGGGACACCCGCTCTAATAACACCAATAAACCTTCACATACTGTGGATGCTCACACTGCAGAAGTTAATTGCCTCTCTTTCAATCCCTATTCTGAATTTATCTTAGCGACTGGAAGTGCAGATAAGGTAAATAAAGCTTTATTAGGATAATTTGATACCTAACCTTGTAATTTTGGGTTAAAAATCTTCTTAGATTATTTCAGTTTTATATTCTCATGAGTATTAGACAAGTAACTTAGAGTAGAACTTGTTCAATACGCCCCATTTAAAAAAAAGTTTTTTAATTATCGTATCTTTGGTTCGTAAATGATAAAAGATTACATTGTCTAAATATATTATTTCAATTTATACCAAATTGAAAATTCCTATATTTTAAATTTTGTTGAAATGGTCTTGATCTTTAATAAAAAATTGAAGGAATTTTATTTTAAATTAAATAGTAATATTGCGGAATTTGGATTTGTGGAACACCTAATAATATTTATAAGAATTGTATTCACAAATATCAAATTTCTTGAATTCCGAAACAGTAACAGCTTATATTTTGATATATCCTATCTCTCCTTTATTAGAATTTATTTATTTATTTATTTTATTTTATTTTATTTTTGTGGTACATTTCCTTATTAATTTATTTGCCTATTTCAGACTGTTGCTCTGTGGGACTTACGAAACCTGAAATTAAAATTACATTCATTTGAATCTCACAAAGATGAAATATTTCAGGTGGTTATATATATATATATATATATATATATATATATATATATAATATATATATATATATATATATATATATATATATATATATATATATATATATATATATATATATATATATATATATATATATATATATATATATATATATATATATATATATATATATATATATATATATAGCTTTTATAATTAGCATTAGAGAAGTGATTACTGATGGTGCTGGTGAGGAAGATATGAACAAAATTTCGTGGATTTGTGCATTTAGGGGGAAAAGGGGGGGGGGGCAAAAATGAGCTGGAAACTGAAATTTTTTTAAAGGACTATATAGATTTTAGAGGAAATGGTTTTATATCTGAATGATAAATGGATATGTTGTGTATCATATAAGAGTGTGAATGGAAAAAAATGGATACATGGGAGAGTATTAGAATTGGTGCTAATGATTAACTGGAATCATAAAATATTTTAGCCTAATTTTCGTAAAAAGGTTGTGAAAGAATGCTCTGGATTTTTAATGAAATGATAGAGCGAGAATGAAACCATACAGGGGTGGTAATAGGGCTAACTTTTTGCCCTTGGGACATTGGAGAAGTGTGAAAATGAAGTGTAGCGCGAAACACTGTCCTTTTGTCGAGGAGGAACAGACTGTCACTTGCAAGAACTGAAAAATTTGGAATGGTTTGTTTTGTCAGATGAAAAAGAGTGATGATTTCATTTATTAAATCCGTGATATAAAATTAGAGAAAATTTTTTTTTTTTTTTTTTTTTTTTTTTTTTTTTTAATCACAGGTTCAGTGGTCCCCCACATAACATTTTTTAATACTATTACAGGTTCAGTGGTCTCCACATAACGAAACTATTTTAGCAAGTTCTGGAACCGATCGTCGGTTGCACGTTTGGGATTTGAGCAAAATAGGAGAAGAACAAAGTGCCGAGGATGCTGAAGATGGACCTCCAGAACTATTGGTAAGTCTTGTTATTTTAGATTAAGAGTTTCTACAGGCATGTACGGTAGATACCTCCTCCACTTATACTTTTTTTTACCTAGTGCACATATGCTTAACCTATCGCTTTCTTTTTATAACTTTAAGATAGTGTACAATCATAAAACATTGGAGATATAGATCTATGTTATTCACACCCTGCCAATTTTGAACTCTACATCATTATTTAGGAACCAGCAGCCTCTGGTGAAAGGGATAGGGTTGAGGCCCCTAAAGACATTACACTTTTAATAATTTTTGTGACACTCACTTTTATTCTTTCTAAGTTGAATACCTTATTTTAGAGCTTGAGTCTTGTTCTTAACTGAAACCCAGGTGATTTCGTGCTCCGACAGCAACTAGCCCTTGCTTGTCTGTTCTTATTCTTTATAGATGGATGTGTTTATATTTGTGATAATTCCTTTGATTTCTCTTGGAATGATTATTATTGGTTCACCTAGGGAGCTGTTAACAGGCAAATCCCCTCTAGCATTGAGTCGCATTTTTCCATTCTCTTTATCCCTATGCTAAAATCTCATAAATCTTGATTTAACTATTGACTGATTTTATGCTATTCGTCACAGGCTTGTTGTGGCTTTAAACTCCTCTAACTAATACTGTTTATATTTCTTTCCGAGAATCGCAACATTTTTCTCTTGTCACCCCCCTCCCTCTTTTTTTTTTTTTTTTTTTTTTTTTTTTTTTTTTTTTTTAATACAAAATTCTTGACAATTAGTTCATCTTTGGGACTGATGGATGAAATTTCATTTAAAAATTTAACAAAAATTTTTTTTAAAAAATGGCACATCATTATTCTATAAGGTAGTAAGTGTTCCACATCTTTTTTATTAATCGAATTTTCAGTAGTAAAATAAATATAATACTAATTTTTAAAAACCCGTTTTCTTGCAGTTCATACACGGAGGACACACAGCAAAGATCTCTGACTTCTCATGGAATCCGAATGAGCCTTGGGTTATCTGCTCAGTCAGTGAAGATAACATTATGCAGGTAAGCTTCACATTTCTTGTATAACCACAAACTAGTAGTAGTAGTAGTCCTGAAAATGCCTTTTATTTTTTTAATCAATTTATATCCCTTCAACTACCATACATTTTTAAAGGTTAGCAGTAACCATTTTATTGTTTTATTATTATTATATATAGTATACTGAGCTTAGAAACTTAGTGGGTTTTGATTATATATATATATATATATATATATATATATATATATATATATATATATATATATATATATATATATATATATATATATATATATATATATATATATATATATATATATATATATATATATATATATATATATATATATATATATATATATATATATATAGAAATTTAGATATATCTATAATGATGAAGAGCCAGAGACTCCAGCATCAGAATTAGAGTCAGCAGCTTTAAAAAAAAAAAATATATATATATATATATATATATATATATATATATATATATATATATATATATATATATATATATATTATATATATATATATATATATATATATATATATATATATATATATATATATATATATGTGTATTTAATAAAACTACCACCACTACCCCCTAGATTTGAAGTAATTTTTTATTGTTATTTTTAGGAACGCCCTCTTGTCCTATATATATATATATATATTTATATATATTTATATATATATATATATATATATATATATATATATATATATATATATATATATATATATATATATATATATATATATATATATATATATATATATATATATATATATATGCTTCTTAGTTTTCAAAAAAAAAATTTTTTTGGAAATGACTGTTAAAAGTATTCAGAAAAATGAAAAACACATTTTTTAAAGAGTTTAGGAATGAATTATTTTTGACGTGTTTGTATTTAAAAGGTTCCCTACTTCCTCTTTCTTACCCACCCTGTATTATATTTATTAATAAGACGACTCTATTCTTTATGACCCCATGTCCCAGTTGTCCCTCCCTTGATATTGACCAAAATATTAAGTAAAAAAAAATATATATATATATATTATATATATATATAATTAACGAACTTATTCAGATTATTTTGTAGAGGAATGAGAAAACTAAAAAAAAAAATTTTGTAGAATATTTTGTTGGAGTGTTAACGGAGGCTGTTCTCTTATTTAATGTTGGTTAGTGGAGTTTGGGGGTCAAATAAATGTGGCTGAATCAAATTTGTATATATAATTATTTAAAAGAAAATGAAGCGGAATTTTTGTAAGTTATTTTTTAAGTACAATTTTAGAATGTTTTTAAAAGGTAATTAAATTTGATCCTATATATATATATTTTATATTTTTAAGGAATTTATTTTTATTTTGTACCTGTGAGTTATATATATATATATATATATATATATATATATATATATATATATATATATATATATATATATATATATATATATATATATATATATATATATATATATATATATATATATATATATATATATATATATATATATATATATAATATTTAATAATAATTATCTATATATCGCTTTTATATAAAAAATAAATAAAAAATTTATAAATATGAAAGTAGGATTTATTTGTATAGAATTTCCTGCTACAGAATTCTTTTAATATTTTTAGTAGTTTAGGTCATTTTTGGAAGGATTTGTTTTAATTATCAAATTCTGAAGCTTTCTTTGGAATTATTTGACCATTCCAGTTGCTCGCTTTGTGTATGTTTGGTTGTGTATATATAATTAATTATTTAACTGGTACAAATACATCGTGTATATGGTTTAGCTCTTGAAATGGTTTTAAAGTTTTGTTTTTTTTGTTTTTTTTCTTGATTAACTTTTACATACTGACTCTTAAGGCTTTGTTGGTCATCGAACTATTGATGTACTACTAATAATGTCAGGATTAATGGTTTCAAAGTACTAAAAGTTTATAATTTACTTTTAGGAGGAGAAGCGATTAGTCTTTTCATATTCTATTGATAAAATCTGACTGTTTTTTCTGTTTCGTCAATTTGACTTGCACACTTTTCTGGTTTTAATAAATTCATACATGTTTCATTTATACGACTAATAGATTTGTATATGCAGTTTGAATTAAAAATTTAATAGGAAATAGTCGTAAATAAAGAATTATTCAGTAATAACTAAAAATTCTTTTCGACTGTAAAAAAAGTCAGTTTTAATAAACATTTTGTTCATTCGACTTTGGCTCATTTTCATGAAAAAATAACTTCAATTATGAATTGTTAAATAAATTTTAATTTTGCCAAAGAAATGTTTAAAAAATTAAGGTTTGCGACACTGAATATTCTTATACCAAGGGAGGCCTTTCTCATGACCCTTTGTCGTGTTTACAGAAATGTAAACACTGTTTTGTCCAAATAATTAGCTTTGTGAATCGTATTTTTCTAAATTCGATCATGTGGATGATAATTGTAACTTTTGATTATATAGTGTTACGTTTCTAGTTTTCAATTTTTCTTTAATCTTACATATTTTGGTTGTAAAATAGGAGACCAGGATGAGTGGTCACTTCACATTTGCAGTAATATGGTTGGTTAAGCAATCCATTAAGCAAGGAACTTTTACTATTAAGCAATGAAACCATCCACTGTATTAAATTAAGTAGTGGGAAATAATGCAATACTCCAGTTTAGTGTAAGAATGACTGAAGAGGACACCAAGTTTTTTCCCTGCCATTGCTGAATATCCATCATGGCTCTGTCCCAACACATCTGAGTCAAAGTCTTCATTCTGCAGAAATTTATCAATTGAATTGACTATAGTTTTAGCATCCATTGTAACCAATTTCACAAACCCAAAAACTACTAACTGCCATTTTTTATTCGTAAAAAGTTCGGATAAACTGACGCAAAGTTGAAGGATCTTGGCACCACCATAATCACACGTGGTCAATTTAAGTCTTCAGTTGCCAGATTTACTTAAATATTAAGATTTTCTTTTTAATTTTTATAAATCTTTTTGAAAAGGTAGTAGTAGATATTTATGGTTTTATAACACTAACTTGAAAATTAAGAAATCAAATTTTTTACATTATTGATTTTCAAAAATCTTTCTCATTACTGAATTTAGGGGTGTAAATGCCCCCATGATCCCATCATCATTGTATATATGAAATTCAGCATCATCGAGTCTAATTTTGTTACATATCTATTTTTTAATCTGATAAGCGTTATTTTGAGTTCGATCCCTCTCTCGCTACCTAAATCTATTTAATAAAAATAGAATTTAAATTTTTTTTCAGCAAAAATATACTGAGAATATAATCCAAAGAAATGCTTAACTATTCTGGATATTGACCAGATGTTAAGTTTGCTCCTTGGAAAATTACATTTCTTAAATCTTGTGGCCTGTGGTTTAATTATTTTCTCAAAAGTCAAAATTAAATATGAACGCCAACTATTTTGTCAGAACAAATAACACAGTCATTTGCTTAGAAGATATTTTTATGGCAGAAACATTTCTAGGTACTGTGCTTAATCTTTAAATACGAATAATGGCACAAACACAGCCTATAGCTGTGGTAAAATGGCATGGGTTTTCCACTTAGTTTCAGGATGTCATTTTATGGTGATTCTCTTAAATGCAGAAATCTTAGAAATATTTAAAAACCGTTCTGTGGCTTCTCTCTTAAGAATTAAACCCAATCTTCAAAGACCCTGCCTGTAGGTATTGACAGAATTTATTTATTATGTAAACTTTAAAATTTGTACATTTCCATTTTGTACCAAAGTCATAAGAACATGAAAACTTTCTGTGGTATCTCATAGTAAAAGTATTAAACTTAGTAGGATTAATAAATGTTATAATTTTCTGATTGACAGTGATGCACTTTTTGTGTATGCCTATTTTTTTTTTTTTTTTTTTTAATAAACACCCTCATGAAGCAAATTGTATTTCTTTTAATCATTTAAAATCTAATTAAATCTTTTTTGTAGAAATAATATGTAAAATAATGCTTGTTATTTAAATAAAATATTAATTATTTTTTACGTCATTAGGTAGCCCGACTCCAATAACAGATAGTTTTTGTTTTCAATGACCAATCACGAAGAGGTTTCTTTGCCATTTTTAAATAAACAAAAAACGGCAAAAGACAGTGTTGCCAAATTTAATAACTTTGTACCAGATTATAAGTTTCGAATTTCCCATTATATCGATATATATATATATATATATATATATATATATATATATATATATATATATATATATATATATATATATATATATATATATATATATATATATATATATATATATATATATATATATATATATATATATATATATATATATATATATATGAAATACTAAGAGGCAATATGTTTTATGACGTCATTATACGTCATATGTATCAAATGGGTGTAAATAATACTTTTTTGGATGAAAGTAGGCGGAGCTAAAGCTACAACATTTTTCAAGGTCATGAAATTCTGCAAACAAATTTCCTATATCTTAAAACTACTAAGTAATACTTATACTATGGGTATCTTTATGAAAATAATTTCGGGTGAGTTATAGGAAATATCTGGATCTATGCATCAATTAAGCTGCAACAAAATTTTCAGAAAAATTTCCTTAAATTTCTTGTTTTCTTGTTGTAATTACCTTGAACTAGTGATGGTCAGAATGACAGTATTTTGTTTGCCTGGGGTAACGGCATATATCCATCGTTGGTATGTATGTTGTCCTCATATATAAAAGGAAGGAAGAAATATAAATTAAAAGAAAACGAATATACTACTTTTCGTTAATCCAAGCACATTTTTAGGTTTATTCCATGTAGTACCTCCTCTTTTTTCTAGATATATATATTCTGTGTAATTATTTTCCAACTTCTGCATCCTATTGAATAATCACCCTCACTTTATTAACTTTGGTTTTGCTTGACTTGAACTTTTGTGAGTTTTAGGGTTTTTGCAATTTTATCCTAAAATAGAATTATGTTAAAAATGAGATAAAAATAATATATTACAAGCATAATATATTTATGGGCGGCTTTATGTAAATATGAAATGTATTACAAATTCTACCAAACTTTGATTCAGAAAACTTTGGTTCAAGCAAAGTTTTGGTTCAAGCTTGTGACATGTTCTGATATACGTTTTCCGATATATCTAAAAATTTATCTTTATCGATGTTGTTAATGTATCGATTATTAATCGATATTTTGGATGGGAGTAATATCGATATATTTTATGATTTACCTACCTATTGAATCGAGAGTTTTGAAATGGCGGTTAACGAATGAATTATAAAAAATGTGTAGAGAGCGTTATTTATTATTTATTTAAAATAAAAATATTTTAAAGTAGCTTGCAAGTTTAATGAGACTATCAACCGTAATTTATTTATTATTTTTATTAGGTTACGACTAAAAATGTGAAAATCGAGTTTTAAGAGCCTGTGCCGAAAATAATTGGAGGCATATCAAGACTGCCCCAATTAAAAATGTGCAACTTGTCATTTGCTTTGAATTGCTTTGCAGTTTATCAAACCAAACTGTAAACAAACATCGAAAACAATACAACGTGCAAAATTCCAAATCCAACAGATTATTTTCAAAATTATTTTACAAAATATGTATCCCTTACAAGCAAAGTCAAGCATACTAGACCATGATTATCTACATATTGATCCAGAGTTTCCTTAAATATAGAAAAAAATTACAATCAGCAACAACTTGTAAGACACTCTGTTGCTGGGAAAATATTTATACATCTAGATGGCATGCCATTTTTTTATTTTTCAGTTATAATCCCTTATGTGCCATATAATAAATATAATGTATATTGTCATTCAGTTAAAACAATGGAAAAACATTAATCCTACCCCTTCTAAGAAATCTCTATGGAAAACATCCCCAATTCTTTTATCCTATCCTTGTAGTTCTTGTTTCGAAAACCAAAAATCATTAGGTAATTATTTGGGTTGTCATATTGGAGTCTATAATCACGCCAATTTTGAATGAAATTGATTTTCAGTATGAAATTGTGGGTTTATATATATATATATATATATATATATATATATATATATATATATATATATATATATATATATATATATATATATATATATATATATATATATATATATATATATATATATATATAGTGATGGGATAATTGGTATTAAGAATCGGAAGAATCATCAATTTTCATGGAATCAAAATTCTCATATTTCTGATTATTTTAAAAAAAAAGTATTTTTTAAAGTAAATGTTAAATTCTAACTATATATTTATATATTATATATATATCCTTAATTTGTATTTTTTTTAGGAAAGGTACAATAAGATCTCGTTAATTAAAACTAAATTGTTATGTTATGAATACATAATATAAATATTTAATCTCAGAAAGTTATGAAAACAGTAATATAAATGATGTAAATGTTATATATATAAATAAAGAAACTATTAAAAATATCAAAATTTAAAAAAAAAAAAAAAAAAAAAAAAAAAAAAAAAAAACATTAAAATTTTTTTTAACCCTATATATTATATATATATATATAATATATATATATATATATATATATATATATATATATATATATATATATATATATATATATATATATATATATATATATATTTCAGATCATGTAGCACAAAAGGTTTTATTTTTAAAAAATAGTTGAATACGCTATTTTTATTTTATTTCCTTCAATTGTCCATTCCCTATCAGAAAAATGCCTCATCAACCATCTCAAGATCTTGAGGCAAGATTTTCTGTATTTTTGAATCCTATTCGTGATTTGACGAAAAATTGGGAAGTGGATATCGCTAAGGTAGGACGTTAATCTTTTTTGGTAATATGTGTTAAATTACTTTACATAAAATGTTTATATTCTGAAATTCATTTGACCTTGTAAATATTAGTTAGAATTATTGTTAAGTTGTTTTATGATAACTTACTTATTTTTATATATATATATTTTTTTTTGTTTCATTTTACCATTTGTATTTGTTTCGTTTTAATTCTTATACAGTATTATTTTTTTCTAATTTATTACTTTTTCCTTTTTTGTAACTTTAAATAACTGTAGGTTCTTTATTAAATTTTTCATTCAGTAGCTTCTTATGCACCATTTGTTAAAAAATTGTCTATCGATACTATATACTACCATCTGCATTATTGTTCTTTTCTTAGCAGTATGTATTTCTTCAGTATTCCCTCTTTTTATTTTATCGTTTAGATTCTTGTCTGCTTTGTCTTTTTTCAGATTCTTTATTTTGATCTACTTTAGATTTTTAAATTACTCTCTTTATCTGTATATAATGATTAGAGATGGTTCAGGTATCCGGTTATCCTGTCTATCTAGCGAGATATCAGTTCTATCTAACCGGATATCCAGTGAATATAAAATTTTCAAATTATTAAAGTATCCAGTATCTTTGTATACTGTTTTCATTTACTTTGTTTTTTCAACTCAATTCTATATGACAGCACTGAAATATTTTCTCCTGTTTATGTTGAATAAATGCAGATATGCATTCAAAAATTTATTAATTTATTTACATTACAAATATATAGGCAAAGACGAGAGGTATGCAAATTTCCATTAAAATTGGGAATATTTTAAAAATGGTTGATTAAAGGCTGACATGTATCAATATACTGCGTTTGAAGGTGTGCAATTAAAAAGAAATTATGAAAATAGGTAAAATGGGTGTTTTCCAGGTGATACCAGTAGAATACATGTAAAATTGTGCATAGTGGTTGAGTCTGGCATCAGAGAGTTGGGCATAGAATGGATGAGACTGTGTAGAAATGCATGTCGCTTTAGCCTTTCTTGGTTTAGATGGTACGCAATGGGAGAGATAAGAAGAGCAGTGTTTGTTGTAATAGTGATAATATTGAGAATGTGACACAACCATTTGATGGGCCGAAAGAGATTGCAGAGAGGTAGTAAGAGCAAAAGAGTTTATAAGATGAATAGCCTTAGACTTTACCTTTTCGAGAACTTTGAGTGGAACTACCCCAGATGTGCGAGTCAAACTACATGCAGAAGTGAACAACATTACTAAGGGCAAACAACTGGTATGAAGTAAAAAAATTCTGAAGCAGCTTCAGAACACTCAACTTCTTAGAAGCTTGTTTTGAATGAGAAGTAATGTGATTTTTCAAGAAAGATCATGAAAAAAGGTTCAAGGAGAATTTTACCCGAAGACCACTACTTCCATCCATTTAAAATGATGGTTGTGCAAGAATGCAACGTGACATACTGGTTAAGAGTTATGAGAGAATGTTCTGCAACATGTTCAGAAAGATGTACAGTCTCTTGTGCAGTGATACTTATTTTCAATTGAGTGGCTATGTAAGCATGCAAACGAAACTTTTGATACTGGTCTGAAGACAATCCTCGCATGGTACATGAAATACTGTTACACTAGGAGCAAGTGACTGTGTAGACCATTGGCATCATGGCCTCATAGGTCATTATTCTTATATGGGCAATGTTTCTGTTACCATAACCTCTCCATTACATCCACATGCTCAAAAACCTTTTAAATCACTAACTCGAACATCCATAGTTTGAGGAACACAGTGTGTTGTTTCAGCAATATGGAGCTATAGCACATACAGCTCAAAGATCATTGCCCTTTTTGACTGATCTCATATGTTTTGATGTCATGGTCCTCTGGCCTCACCCCTTGTAATTCTTTTCTATGGGGCTACTTAAATCACAAATATATACTCATCAACCACAAACCATTGATGCCTTTAAAGTTTTTATTCAGCATGAGAAGGCAGCTGTTCCACCTAACTTGGTCCATTGAGTCATGGCAATCTTCAGAATATTACTCAAAGAGTGTTCAGACAATGACAGGCAAAAATTTGGAGAATATAATCTTTAAAATATGAAAACTTAAAACAGTATGGAATGACATTTCATGTGTGCAAACAATAGTTGCCTTTAACCATTTTTTTTTTTTTTTTAAAAAAATAATATATATATATATATATATATATATATATATATATATATATATATATATATATATATATATATATATATATATATATATATATATATATATATATATATATATATATATTAAATTCATAAGTTAAATTAGCAATTAATGTTAATTTTTAAGGAGTATTTGGCAATTTTATCAGGATAGTAAAAATTGGATATCTGGTATCCAATTTTGGAAATTTGTTGGATGTCCGATAAATTCACTCCGGCCCATCCCTAATAATAATAATCAATGTTATATTTTTTTCTGATTTACAGTATTTGGAAGATTATCTTGTTGAGTTATCTGAAATTCAAATAACCTTTGATGGAGGTGTTACTGTAATGAATTTTGCAGAAGCAGCCATGCTTATTCAGGGTTCGGCTACTGTATACAGTAAAAAGGTAAGTATATATATATATATATATATATATATATATATATATATATATATATATATATATATATATATATATATATATATATATATATATATATATATATATATATATATATATATATAAAGGCTATGTAAGGAGGGAAAGGGAATTTAAATTCAGGTTAATAAAATGATAAGTAATTGTGGTAGGTAGGGGTAGGGTAGGGGATTGACTCTTACCATTAATGCACCTATATAAAATGGGCAAAGTAATCCATGCCTTACTCTTGAGCAGTTTGAGAATCCAGCGTTTGAAAATGGTGTGATGGTAATTATTTTTTAAAGTACTTTTCCTATTATTCATTCCTGTAAAATAACTATCAACATATTTGATTTTGTACCTTTCTTTCTCTATGATTTTGATGATACATTTAAAGCTTCATTTCTTTTTTTTTTTTTTTTTTCTTTTTTTTTTTTATATATTTTCTTCCTGCAAGATATTTTCAGGTCAAAAAAAATGTAGGTGTAATCCATCCCTCAGTCATTTCTAAGCATGCTTGTTTCTTGTTACCTATTTTCTTACTTGAATGTTACTGATTTCTTTCGTACCATCATGTCACTTGTTTGGTGCGGTAGAAAATAAAGAGGAGGAATGTTCTTGGAGATATAAAGGTTTTGGTGTGGCATATTATTTTGGGAGAAACAAGAAAAAAAAACTTATGTTGTTACTAATGTTCAAGGCTTATTATCATAAATAAAATTATATTTTTAATATTGAATTTTAATTAAAATAATATATAATGTATTTCTGTTTTTATTATAGTTATTATAATTATTATTATTTGTAGCAGTAATAGTTTTAGTAGGTTTATTTTTTATCTTGAAATTCCATATCAATGTAAAGGAAGCTATTTGCAATAGCCTTTTTTTAATGACTTGATCAGATATTTTGGTGAATTGCTTTTTATTAATGGAAAGGTAAAAATATAGTCTGAACTTTTCTTTATCAAACATAGCCCATATAATGTAATCGTAAATTCTAAGAAGGAAATAATAGAGGATTATATACCTCCATGCATCATCTTCCCCTCTAAATTTTATTTTATTTTATTTTTACTTCACCATTGAAAAAAAAATAAAAATAAAACCTTCAGTGAAGTAACAGTGTATGAACTTTAAATTTTAAGGTGGAGTTCCTATGGCAAATGGTTCTTCAGATGCTCGATCTTCTCTCCAGCAAGAGGAATTTAGATTTGGGGGATGAAGAGTCACGCAAATCCGGTGCAACTGGTCGTTCCAGCAAGATTTCTCCAATTTTAAACTTTGAGAGTGTTATTCAAACACCAATTGGGAAAAATATCGATTTGAAACTTGAAGATGAGATTGACGAGAAAAAAAGTGAATTTAAGTAAGTATATTAATGCTAACTATTGTATGGTTTGATAAATTATTAATTTATTAATAATGCATTTGAAATTTATTTATTATTAATAGTATTATTATTTTGAAAATTATAAATGTAGTGGTGTGGTAAGAAATGATAGGTCACCATTTGGAGGTAAAACATGATACACCCTGTATTTAAAATGAATGATACAATATATATTAAAATTAACAAATGGTACCTTTAGCCTCATCATCCCTTTACCATAATATATAAATAGACTAATATTATTAAATATTATCAAGCATTAGTAAATCAGTATTCTTTTTTAATGATAAGAAAGCATTTGAAACTTAAAATTTTTTACTTAAAATGTATATATATAATAATAATAAAATAAAATAAAAAATTTTGCATGCTTTTTTAACATATATATATATATATATATATATATATATATATATATATATATATATATATATATATATATATATATATATATATATATATATATATATATATATATATATATATATATTACCCCTCCTATATCATTTCTTCCCCCTTTATGGGGTAAAAGATTAAATATATGCCTTTATTAAACAACATATATAGTAAATAAGTTAGAACTTAAAAGTTATATTTTAATATTATTAAAATATGAAAACAATCTATTGTCAATATGGGACCACCTTATTTCTAATTTCTATCACGTCTTTACGCCAGTACTCTACATTTAAATATTATTATTATTATTTATTTTTATATTTATTATTATTATTATTATTATTATTATTATAATAAGGTTTTTGCCCGCCGTGCCCCTGCACTTGGTAGAGAAAGAGAGTGAAAAGTCAACTACCCACATAACTTTGTACCTGAAGAACAAGGAACCTTTCGGTAATAAGGATGATTACAGGATTAATAGGTCCTACCTTACTCCTCCTGGTCTCCTTTGTCTCGATTTGCCCCACGAGTTCCTCCAGCAGAACCTCGGTCAGAAAGTAGCGTCCGAAGAAGGAGAAGCGAATGAATCCGTTGCTGGGTTCTTTAATAATGATTCCATTCTGGATGAACCTCTTGTTCCTCCAGAGGTAAGTGAGGTATGAAGCTATTATTATTATTATTATTATTATTATTATTATTATTATTATTATTATTATTATTATTATTATTATTATTGATTCTTTCTATCCTGTCCAAGATTGGTTATGAGGTTTACCATATATATATATATATATATATATATATATATATATATATATATATATATATATATATATATATATATATATATATATATATATATATATATATATATATATATATATATATATATATATAGTCATGATTGTATATTATTTTGATATAGGTTGGAATAGATGGTGAAGTAGTGGTAAAAAATTTGAAATGAGGAATAGATGGCAAGAGGTGATTAAAAATTTGAAGTGAATTAAGATAGATAGTTGAGTATTGGAAGTTTAGAAGTTTAACTGGAAAATGTATAATTATAATCATTGGGATTATAATTATTTTTTTTTTCTTTGTTCAATATTGGTGGGAACTTTGTATCAAAATCTCCCCCCCCCCCCATGGAAGAGTTATTAGCCCTGCTAATAGGTGTATTTGTTGATGAACCAAGGGGGCCAACGGCAAATACCCGCTGGCTGGCTAGGCCTATCACAGATGCCGATTTTGATTAAGCCTGCAGCAAGTTTTCCGCTTGTGTACTTATTACGCATAAGTGGGTGGGGCTAAGCGCAAGAGAGAACTGCCCAAATTTCTCTACTCCGACCAGGCCTCGAACCCTGGACCTCTCGCTTGCTATCATAATATAGTACTAGATTTATCTTAGTGCAACACCAATTATTAAGCTAATAAGCAATGTTTTTTAGTTAGAATCGTTAGTTTTTTTTTCTTCTTTTAGTAAAGTTGCAAATATGGAACTGTGTAGCCAAAGCTTAAACAATTTTGAGATGGTTCTATATTTGGGTGAAGCAAAAGAACAGAATTTCTTTGTTACAAAATATTTTCCATGTTTGAAATTATATGGAAGTAAAAGTGGATGGAGCTTGACAATTATTATTTAATTGAGTTTGAGCTGCAATTTTAGTATAATGAATGTGGAACCAGTTAATTGACTAATTGTAGAATGGAGCTGGACTATATGCATAAAATATGAACATATATTTAAAATATTACAGGAAATTAATGAGTCAATTTAGATTTTATGAGTATGCAAAATTCTTTATTTCTGTGTAAACAGCTTTAGATTACTTAAACTTAATTCATTTCAATTCAGAACTGCTGAGCTGGTTGGTTTTTTTTTTTTTTTTTTGCTAGATCCAGTTCGGTTTTATCATTTTAAAATAACCTGCTATGGCTACCATCATTTAAAAATTACTTTTTTTTTTTTTTTGTTGGGTAAAATAAAAAAAAATCTTCGTTTTTTTCTCCAGCTTGCTTTATATAAATAATAATAAAAATAATTTGCTCTGACTTTTCCCATAAATTTTTCTTGATCCAGCTACATCCTTGCAACTCCACTGCTCATGCTCTACAACTTATATTTTAAGTTACTACCATTCTCTTATATTGTCTTTTTTTAGTGGTACAGCGTTAGTCTATAATTCAAATGGTTTAAGTACTTTTGACCTATTAAATGACTATATAGTTGTTAAACAAGTACTTGTATTGTTTATTAGTGTTTGTGAAGGGTGTGGAAAAATCAGGAAAAATTTGTGGCTCATGTTTGAAATCTAGGCTTATATATTTTTTTACGTCTCTGTCCTATACCACAAGCTCCAGCTTCATAATTCTGTATTTTTTTTATTATGAAGGACAAACTATTATCTGTAAATATTATTATTATTTCCCCTAGGAAGCTGTACCAAATGATGACATGGCTGAGGATGATGTTGATCATGGAGGTGGCATTGAAAGTAAGATATTTATTATTATTATTATTATTATTATTATTATTATTATTATGATTATTATTATTATGATAATAGTAATAATAATAATTTTACGTACCATAATGTAGATTTCATTTCAGAAACGTAGGAACACAATTGTTAGGATTAGCCCTTTAATTTATTTTATTTATTTTTATTATTATTATTATTATTATTCAGGAAAGAATTGAACTTTGGTCAGTTTGAGAATATTTTTATTCTCCATTATTTCTCAAATGTATATTCAGTTGAATGATTACATACAATATATGATTATTTTTTGGTTAAGATTTGCCCAAAAAAAAAAAAAAAAAAGCAGACAACACTCTTACCATATCCCACATTTTTACACCCCCGTCTAGTTTAGGAATTTGTTCGTCATATCCCACATTTTGTCACCCCACCTAGTCTTGCTATATTGTTAGTACATATGGGCAGTTAGGTAGGCACATTAGTAATTTAACATATGGTTTACGTGACCTCACTTCTATATTGTTAGTACATATGGGCAGTTAGGTAGGCACACTAGTAATTTAACATATGGTTTACGTGACCTCACTTCTATACTCTCAGATACTATGATTAATAGTCCCACTTCTTGTTAGATAAAGATTAATTCTTTACTCTGAATAGACAAACTTTTGTTTTTACATTTACTGTCATTTCTTATGATCATCTCAAGGTAAATAGGCCTAACCATCTTGAGACATTTATTGGTTGGAACATAGAATCTAGAGACAGTGTTTGGAATCACTTAACACCCCATTCATACTTGGCTACTGATCTGGAATTTTTCATTTGATTTTATGTAATTAGATAACGAAGAAGTTGAAAATATGGAAGTTGAAGCTCCAATGGAACTTGATCCAGGAGGAGATTTACCACCAGAAGATCCGGTGTTGAATGACGAAGGAAT
>SEYY01000804.1:0-17500 GCA_009176605.1 Armadillidium nasatum
TATATATATATATATATATATATATATATATATATATATATGTTTGTAGGATGAATGAAGAGAGAAAAAAGGTATTTGTTTCAGAAGAAGTGTAAGAGAGGGGGAGACCGAGTTGGAATAATGTCAGGAGCTGTTAAGGGATAAAATTGGGAGAGGGTGTGCGGTTGACAGATAGGAAAGATTTGTAAAGGGGTGAATATTTGGATGGATGTGGCCTGCGATAGGTACCACCCACATTGTGGAAAAGTTGTAAGTAAAAAAAAAAAAAAAAAAAAATAATATATTTATATATATATATATATATATATATATATATATATATATATATATATATATATATATATATATATATATATATATATATATATATATATATATATATTTTCCCCATCTAACTTCAAGAATCTTCTTAGGTCTTGTGCGAGGTAACTTGAGCAGCTTCTTTTTGATGTACCCAGCTTGCTAGGCCTGTCACTACAACTTCCCACTGTTCCCTATGGCAGGGATTCTGTTTGCAAGAAATTAAAACAGGGAAGGGTTTGAATTTAATTTATTAAAAAGAATAGACTTTGACTGCTTCCAAACTTCACCAATCTATTATAAAAATTAAAAGTTTTAAATATTTTGTCATCTCACAATCTTAATATATATATATATATATATATATATATATATATATATATATATATATATATATATATATATATATATATATATATATATATATATATATATATATATATATATATATATATATATATATATATATATATATATATATATATATATATATATATATATATATATATATATATATATATATATATATTATATATATATATCAATTTATAACAATTCGGAATCTCAAAAAAAAAAAAAAAAAAAAAAAAAAAAAAAAAAAAAAAAAAAAAAAAATTTTTTTTTTTTTTTTTTTTTTTTTTTTTTTTTTTTTTTTTTTTTTTTTTTTTTTTTTTAATTTTATTTTTAATATATATATATATATTATATATATATATATATATATATATATATATATATATATATATATATATATATATATATATATATATATATATATATATATATATATATATATATATATATATATATATATATATTATCAGATGTATCAGTGTTTAAAGGGCAAAAATGTATGTTTAAATAACATTTCTTTAAAAATATCAGACTTCAACATTAAGGTTTATTTGTTTCGTAAATGAATACTTTCCAAACTCTTTATCTTTTTTTTTTTTTTTTTTTTTTTTTTAACCTCAAATCAGAGGGTAGGACTTCGCTTTTCAAAATCGCACAATCTTGTCACGATATGATTGGGTTGCTATATATATATATATTATATATATATATATATATATATATATATATATATATATATATATATATATATATATATATATATATATATATATATATATATATATATATATATATATATATATATTATATATATATATATATATATATATATATATATATATATATATATATATATATATATATATATATATATATATATATATAACAAACAAGTAAAAATACGTTGTAGGTTTAATTGCAAATATTATTTGCAGTCTAAAACAATGTAAAAGTTGAACGAAATATTGAAATTTAAGTTTTTATTTGAGATTTTGTCACATAAAGGTAATGAGTATTAATTACGTTATTACTCGTTAAATATTGTCTTTTGCACTTATGCAGTTAAAATACTCTTAAATTAGCAGTTTAAAAAAATAAACGGGATTTTGGGTGCAATTTTTTTAGTGGGGGGGGAGGGGGAGGAAGAAAGTTTCCTTTGTAATTACAACTTAAACCCCACCAAAAAAATTAAATATCTTAACTACAAATTGCCTAATAGTCCTAAAGCAATAACTTGATTTGCAGTTATAACAAACAATTATATATATATATTATATATATATATATATATATATATATATATATATATATATATATATATATATATATATATATATATATATATATATATATATATATATATAATATATATTATAAGCAACAGTAGTGTTACGTTGCCGTAAATAATTTGGAAAAAAATTAAGGTCGGTTTTTTTTTCAAAACATATATTTAATTTCGAAAAAAATACATCTATCTAAATTTTAATCTTGACAATAGTTTCCTTCATTTTCAAGTTTTTAAATGCCTCTTTCAAAAAATCTTTGGGCTTTGAAGAGAAAAACAGATCGAGGTCATTTGTTAGTTGATCATTATTTATATAAATTTTAATGCTTAAGTGATTTTGCAAAGACCTTAATTCATTATAATCCGATGGAGCGAGGTCAGGGGAATATGATGGGCGAGGTAAAACCTCCCATTGAAATTCGTAATTTTTTCCTGAGTGATTCTTGCCATATGCGGCCTTTCATTTTCATGCTGAAGAACAACACCTTTCCTATTAGGCAATGCTGGTCTTTTCTCGATAAGGTGGTACTAAGAAATCATGTAGTGAGTAGTATTTTGTCGCTGCGACTGTTTGGTTAGGGTTTAATAGCTCATAGTAAACAATTCCTCTCATGTACTTTCATAAACAGAACATAATCTTTCATGGATGTAGTTCTTGCTTTGGAACTGGTTAAGAACTTTGATTTCTACTCTAAAACTGTCTTTGCGTTGAATATTGTTATAAAGAACTAGGGATGGAGCGATAGCAAAATTTTTACCGATACCGATACCGATACCGATACCTAAAAATTACCAGATACCGATACTACTACCGATACCGATACTTTACTCTTATCCAAAAATTTTGCCGATACCGATACAGGTATCGGAAAATATGCCGATACTTGCCGATACCGATACCGATACCGATACTTCACTCCATCCCTATAAAGAACCCATTTGTGCGGCTGATATGCCTTTTTATATTCATAGAGCACACAGCGTCTTAGATGTTTTTCAGTAGCATCCATTACTTGAGGGTTGAGAAAATTAAATTTATCTTAATTTATTATATTTTATTTCTGAAAGAATTAAACATACATTAGAACTCAGATTTCATTATAAATTAAACAATCAAGTGGCTCTTAAGAGCATTTAAAAGTAATCATAAGAGAAAAACGACATTACTCTCTTTCCAACCTTTTTATTTGAGTAACTATTTAAAATTATATTTTATACCAAATTATAATTTTATATCCAAATTCTACTCTTTTTTTTTTAGCCCTTTGTAATATGATACTTTGGTATGCTTAAGCCTTCCTTTTGTACGTCTTTTTATAGATATTTCCAAAGAGACGGACATAGACGTCTACCTGAATATTCTTTCATATGTCCCTCGAACCGGATGTTCCCACTGATATCTTTGTTAAGAATGATTTTACTAGGATTTTTTTTTTATGCATTAATTGTATTTTAAATTATTTTCAATGAAATTTAGTTTTTTTAAATACTATATTTAGAATTTTATTTTAGTTTGACAAGCAAGGTTAGAATAGCATGAAAATGCCAAATTATTAAAATAACTTAAAATTCAATTTAAATAAAAAAAAAAAAAAATAAAAAAAAATATATATTTTTAACAAACGTATAAACGGATGAATATAATGTAAAATGTTCATTTTTTGTGTTGATGGTTTTAATATTTCCCTTAAAATTACTTATTCCTTTCAGTGTTATCTCAAATTTTTCTTCTTCGGTCTACTAAACATTCATCAATCTTCTTTTGAACCACATACCTAACGACTGTAATTTCCTTTCATCTACCTGTAAGTGTGTATCACATCCATACAAAGGTCCCGACGACACACAACATTTAATTAAGCTTCTCTTTGTATTAATTTACTGAGATTTTGCAGTATTTCTCCATATTCGCAGGCACCCTTTAATATTTGTTAGACCAAATGAAACATAACCAGTTGGAATCAGAATGAATCAGCAAGAATCCTGACTGACAGTTTCATATCTTTCATAGCAGCTGAATCAATCTGATTCAACTCTCTCACCAGTTCTTTCAATTCTAATATTGATATTTCTACATAAATGCTGTCGAAATAAGAATCAAGAATAGCAAACTTATGTGATTCCGAATCAGTAGATGAGCTGAAATGAATAGGATTGGTCAGATGCTGCTAAAGTGAATGACGGAAAAACTACAATCCTATTGTTTACTGTTCCAGGAACTTCCCTCAATCAGGAGACTTCTTAATAGGTTAGGTTAGGTAAGGTAAATAGGTTAGGTTAGGTTAGGTTAGGTGAGGTTAGTTTAGGTTATTAAAATTACATGAAACTGATTCTCTTGGCTCTATATATTTTACCCTTAATTTTCATTTTCAAAATCTTACATTAAAAGTAATTAAACTTCCCACATTGTTATCCCACCTTAATGTTAACTTTATAGTCTTTTAGCATATATATATATATATATATATATATATATATATATATATATATATATATATATATATATATATATATATATATATATATATATATATATATATATATATATATATATATATATATATATATATATATATATATATATATATATATATATATATATATATATATATATATATATATATATATATATATATATATATATATAAATATATAATATATTACTATTATTCTCCATCAAATTAATTCCTCAAATTATAATATTCCCTCTACACTTTATTCATACATTTCTTCATATAAAAAAAAAAAAAAAAAAAAAAAAAAAAAAAAAAAAAAAAAAAAAAAAAAAAAAAAAAAAAAGTTTTTTTTTTTTCGTACGTCTCGGAGGCTCCTTTCGTTTGCAGGAAATTTTATTATTATTATAGACGATACACAACAATGTTTTTATTATGTAACTATTCCCTTATATATATATATATATATATATATATATATATATATATATATATATATATATATATATATATATATATATATATATATATATATATATATATATATATATATATATATATATATATATATATATATATATATATATATATATATATATATATATATATATATATATATATATATATATATATATATATATATATATATATATATATATATATATATATATATATATATATATATATATATATATTATATATATATATATATATATTTTTTTATTAAAAGCAAAAAAGGCTTATCGTTGAGTAGATGTTAGCGTGAGAGGCAATAATACACATTTATTTTGGTATTATAAAAAAAAAAAAATGAAAAAAAAGAAATGAAAAAATAAAAATTAAATATAAATAAAAAATTTTTATACCCCCCCCTTTTCCATCTCCCCCTTGATCTCTCCAGTCTCAGACATCTCTCACCCCCTCTTCTTCGCCATGGTTTTTTTTTTTTTTTTTTTTTTCGTAACAAAAAAATGATAAAGTATGAGTGAGTATTTTATATTTCTTTTACGGGGTGTTGCTATATATATATATATATATATATATATATATATATATATATATATATATATATATATATATATATATATATATATATATATATATATATATATATATATATATATATATATATATGTAGTTTAATCCAGCACAAAATCTCTGTATTTTCACTATATTGAAAATATAAAGACAAAATAGTTGAAATGAATGAAAAACACCATATTTATGCGCGGGAAAGTAAATATCCCACCACTCACGGGTCGGTGGGTACGGGGGACGGAGCCTCCGTTGACAAATGATCGAGCGCCATGCGTTTACCTTTTCAATGCTGAACTTCAGTACTATTTAAGTTAAATTTAATTTTTTTTATAGATTATTGTTATTATTAATGCCTATTATTATTATATTAAAAGACGCAAATGCATGGCACACGGACATCTGTGTACGGAGGCTCCGCCAACGTACCCCACGAACCGTGAGTGGTGGTGATACTTACTTTTCCTCTCTTAAATATGTTTTTCATCATTTCAGTATATTTTGTCTTTATATTTTCAATAAATATTCAATACCCACAGACCCGTGAGTGGTAGTAATATTTACTTTTCTGGGCTTAATATTGTTTTTCATGCATTTCAGCATATTTTGTCTTTATATTTTCAATATAGTCAAAATACAGAGATATTGTGCTGGACTAACTCATTATTATTATATATATATATATATATATATATATATATATATATATATATATATATATATATATATATATATATATATATATATATATATATATATATATATATATATATATATATATATATATATATATATATATATATATATATATATATATATATATATAGTTTGTTTTAACTGTGATTGCGTGTGCAGAATGGCGGATGTGGCAAGGCGTGGGTTCTCTATACACTTCACCTATGTCCGTGGCTTACGCTCTAACTTAGTTTCTGTGGAATACCACCTCTCTAACTCTCACCCAAACCTTTTACTCTTGTCTGAGACTCAGATATCAAAGAATTCCTCCTCTAACTTTTTTAATATTTCCAACTATAACTTATTTCATAATTTCCATTCTAAGGGAGGAGTTTGTGCCTACATAAACACTAACACTCTGGTAACATGTCTTATGAATCTTGAATCTCCTAACTTCGATGTTCTGTGGCTTAAAATATTTCTTCTAACCACTTCTATAATCTTGTGCTTCTGCTACTGTTCTCCCAATAGAACAGATTTTTCTACTTTTTTTGAGCATCTAACTATTTCTCACGAGACTGTTACATCTTCATATCCAAATACTGAGGTCCTCTATTTAAGGAATTTCAATGTACTCAACACTGAATTGTTGGGTTCATCTCATACTGATCCAGAAGAGGAGGCAGAATCATTCAGTATTTCCAACAACCTGGAGCAACTGATTAAAGAACCAATTCTTGAACACTCTTAACTAATGTTTCACTACTAGTTCTTCTTTCTATAAATATGCTATCTTCGCTCATATCGGTAACTCCAACCACTCTGCCTCAAGTGTATCTTCTGGCACTTTGATCGGACTGACTGCGGAGCTTTGCGTTGCTTCTATGCTAACTATCACTGGGTTGACTGCTTTGTCCTTGAAGACGCTTCGGTCTCTGCCGATAAGGTTGGGGCTATATTCGTTGAAAGGATGAAGAAGTTCATTCTTATTCATCTAAATTTTTCTCTCCTCAAAATCCATGGTTCGATCTCACCTGCTCTCGTGCGGTTCAGGCTAGTGACATCCCGTACCGAGAGTGGAAAAATTCTCCTTCTCCTATCGATCGGAATCGTTGCAGGTATATTCTTCTACGATCAAAGTGGATCTTCACCAAAAGAAGGTGAGCTGAGCTCTTAAATTCTACTGCTTATAAATCTTTATGGCCTCTTGCCAAAAACCACACTAACAATTTCTCGAAATCTTCCTTTCCTCCTCTTATTCGCTCTGATGGTTCTGTTGCTAACACTCCAATTGAAAAGGCTAATCTCTTCGACCTCCGCTCTGATCCTTCTAACTATCGCCCTATAGCTCTCACTTGTATTCTGTCTAAGATCATTGAAACCTTTCTCAACCCTCACTTCTTAAATCATTTGGAATCGCATTCCCTTCTTCGGCGTTCGAGGTCTACTGGTGATATACTTTCCTATCTCACTAATGTCCCCATTCCCCAATTTTTAGATTTTCTTGCTCAAAAATTGCTCAATACTGACCTTGCTGTCCCACTTCCCAATTTCATTAAATTAATTGAGATATGTATGAGGCAAAACGTTTTCACCTTCAATAATAATATTACAGACAAATTTTCAGTACAGGCATGGGAAACAGCCTTAGCCTAGTAATAGCAAACTTGTATTTGGAATTCTATGAGACAAAACTTATAACCACACTCCCTTTATAAAACGATATCCATTCTTGGTTTCGTTACGTTTATGAGATTTTGGCCATAATTTCAACTGAATTTCCCATAAAGCAATTTTTAACGCAAATTAATAATTTAGTCGGTTTCATCAAATTCACGTATGAGACTCAAAACAATAATAACATTCCATGAATAGCCTCTCCATAACAGCTGAGCTGGCTAAAGAGGTTTTGTACTTAATGAATAAATTGACCCAGAACTGGTATTCACATGGAAACAGGTTCCTAGTGAGGGGGGTACTGGGATGGACATTAATTCCAGTCCAGCTATCCAGTGTCTGCTCCAACTTGTCTTCCAGTGGTGTCGGCAGCATCGACATGGCCTTCAGTTTCTGAAATATTTAAAACAGGTTTCAAGTATTCTTATAATAAATCCAGTTTTCAAGTTTCATTTAAGCCCTATATGTCAGTGTATTGTACATAAGCACATCAGTGAATGTTATATAATTTAAGAAATATATTACTTTCACACAACGGATAATTATTAAGTTGAAAATCAATAATTAATTATGAAATAATAATATAAAAAATGCATTAAATGGGTAATTTGTAGTTCCCAGTGTCCTGTTGTTATAAATAATAATATAAAAAACATTACCCAATAAATAATAATAGAGGCGAGCTTTACCTTTAAAATAAGCTAAAGAAAACTCCTCAAAACACGGCGATTGCGATTGTTTACAACTTTACATACAAAGTTGCCAGTTCTGATTTTTAGAACATATTCACTAATCATTATTCAACATATATTTCGTCAATGATGTCACATAACTTAGCAAATATTGTTGATCATGTTTTACACTTGTTTTCTTGCCTTTTCTTGAAAATGTTACAAAATCTTGAGCTCTTCAGAAAATTATAAAGCACAAATGTTATCACAAGTCACTTGACTAAATCCAAGTTGCTCTCTTGCCCATCTCTGCATAATAAAAGAGCGATTTAACAAAACTTGCGCTTTTTAAAAAATGGTGAAGCGCAAAAGGGCTAGTCACTTACTTAGAGTGCAACTTACTTAGCGTGCAACTTACTTAATATATAACTATTATCAATGAAAAGCAAAAAGTAACATTTGATTGAAGCATTGCAGGTTGACTTTCTGGGAATATATCGGTGGTGAAATAAGTTTTCAACAATTGTTAATTACATTTCATATAATTATATAATATCTTTCACTTTAAAATATCTACCTACCAATAGGACCTAGTTTTTTTTTTTTTGCTAACATATTACAATATATTTTTCCGATAATAATTACAAATTATATAAATGAAAATTTTTTTTATACTTCGCAACATTAATATTATTTCCAAAAATTTAATTTTTATTAAATTTTAAATGTAGGTGAACGAGGTTAACTTAGAGAAAGGTTAATTTCTTGTACAAATGATATTTATTTAAAAACAAAAGCCTATAATACCAATATTTATTATATCAGCCTGATAATAATAAGACTGTGATTATATCTATGGTTATACTCACCAGCTGAAAAAAAAAAAGTAAAATTTTTTAAATAATTATTATATTATATATATATATATATATATATATATATATATATATATATATATATATATATATATATATATATATATATATATATATATATATATATATATATATATATATATATATATATATATATATATATATATATATATATATATATATATACCTTGGTATATATGAAGAGATGATAAAGGAGGAACCTAGAGAGATGATTGACTGGTTGGTGAGAATGCTTTATGTGTGTTGGGGGGAAAGGAGAGTGTCTCAGGAGTGGCAGGACTCTTGCATTGTACCTATATACAAAGGAAAAGGTGATAAGATGGTTTGTAAAACTTATAGGGGGATTAGTCTGATGAGCGTAATAGGAATGATTTATGGGAAGGTGTTGGTGACGAGAATGAAAGAATTGAAAAGTGATGGAATGGGTGAGGAACAAGGGATTTTTTAGGGAGGGTAGGGGATGTGTAGACCAGATATTTCCATTGAGATTGATTACGAGAAATTGCGTGAAAAAAAATAAAATGGGGTATGTATGTTTTCTGGATCTGGAAAAAGCATACGATAGAGTGAGTATGCAGGAGGAAGTTGTTCGAAATACTAATGGAAAGGAGGTTGAAAGGAAAATTACTGAAGGGGATCAAAGCATTTTATGCGAATTGTAGTTCAAGAGTGAGGGTGAAGAGAGAACTATCGGATTGGTTTATCATGGGAGTGGGATTTGAGACAAAGGTGTGTAATGTTGCCATGGTTATTTAATTTATTGATGGATGGTGTAGTTAGGGAAATGGAGAGAGAAGGGAAGGGTATTAGGTTGAGAAATATGGAGGGTGAATGGGATGTTAACGATTTACTTTTTGCAGATGATGTGGTGTTGATGGCAGAATCTGGAGAAAGGTTGAGAATACTGGTGAAAGAGTTTGAAGGGAAATATGCAAACATGAGAATGAAAGTCAATCCAGCGAAAAGTAAAGTTATGAGGATTGGATGTGGGGATAAGGAGATGTGGAGGGAGGAATGGGAGGGTGTAGAAATGGTAGGATGGAAACTTGAGGAGGTGGATGAATTCAAATATCTAGGAATGTTGGTGGAAGGTAAGGGTGGAACGGAAAAAGAAATAAAGAATAGAGTGGTAGAGGGAATCAGAGTGTTGGGGGACCTAAAAGAAGTATGGAAGAAAGAAATAAATTCGAAAGAAATAAAGATAAGAATGTTTGAATGTGTGTGTTTACCTTCTGTAATGTATGGGTGTGAAACATGGATGATAAATGCTCGGGCGAGGAAAAGTTTAAATGTCTTTGAGATTAATAGGATTAGAAATGAAAGAATAAGGGAGATGTGTAAATGGAAGAGGGGTGCAGTTGATAGAGCGGAGGATCGTGTGCTAAAATGGTTTGGACATATGTGTAGAATGAATGAGGACAGAATGGTGGGCAATGTACTTATATCCGAGGTGGATGGTGGTAGGGGAGGGGAAGGCCAAAGTGGAGATGGATGGATGGAATGAAAGAAATTTTGGGTGGAAGGAATTTGAGTTTAGAAGAAGGTAGTAGACTTGCGGAGGACAGAGTGAGATGGAGGGCGGTGGTGAAATTGGTTGAAAAGTAGGAATGGGTATGTTTGTGAGGGAATTGTGGCGGGCACCACCCTACGAAAGTGAAGAAAGGTGATAGTGAAATGAATATATATATATATATATATATATATATATATATATATATATATATATATATATATATATATATATATATATATATATATATATATATATATATATATATATATATATATATATATATATATATATATATATATATATATATATATATATATATATATATATATATATATATATATATATATATATATATATATATATATATATATATATATATATATATATATATATATATATATATATATATATATATATATATATATATATATATATATATATATATATATATATATTATATATATATATATATATATATATATATATATATATATTATTTTATATATATATTATTTTTATTTTTTTATTTTATTTTGAGGACTAAAAACTATTAATCTTATCTTTTCCGAGTTTTTAACTTAAAATTTTGAAAAAAAAACAAACTAAAATATTTTCTCATGATCTAATTATTTATTTATTTATTTATTTATTTTTTTTTTATTTTTTTTTTTTTTTTTTAGAGATGAATTTTGGATTCTGTATCCATCTAAGTAAGTGCCTTGCGCAAATTTATTTTATTTTATTTTATTTACTTTATTTTTTATTATTATTATTTTTTTTTTTTTGAGTGTGAGGGGGCTGGGAGACTTATTCTTCGATTGCATCTGAATAAAAACATAGCAAACTCTGTTATTGGAACCAAAATAATTGGAAGGACGAGAAAAGAAAGGGAAGATTTTTTTTGTTTTTTTTGTTTTGAAAACTGAGAAAAATACCGAATCTGAAAAATTATAATTCCATTAATAAAATTGCACAAATATCTTTAACTTTAAAAAAAAAAAAAAAAAACTCTACTTCTGCTCTGCATCCTATCTTACTTAAACCATTCATCATACAAAATAGGATTGGGACAAGAACGAGGTTATTAAAATGAAAAAAGGAATTTCCCAAGTTTATAGAAGTAAAACTGCGAAGAAAAACTTTGTTGACCGACCCTCAATAACATGCATAAAACATGTCAGAAAATTCGAAAAAAAAAAAAAAAAAAAAAATCTGAAAATAATTTTTAAAAATATTTGCAGGAATATTTTTTAAGAAATTGAAGTTCAATAGAAAAAATAATGAAATAAAAACAAAACTGACACAATACAAAATGGTGAAAAAAAAAACAAATTATCTCTACTAAAATACTAAATATAAAAAGCTGGAAAGACAGAGTTAAAGAAAACAAATCTAGAGATACAGATAGAGATAATAAAGAGAATTTAGAGATAAAAAATAATATGGAGAGAAAAACACTTCAAATGTTAGACAAATGCGGAACATTTTATTAACTGAAATTACTTAAAATTAAATAATATATATATATATATATATATATATATATATATATATATATATATATATATATATATATATATATATATATATATATATATATATATATATATATATATATATATATATATATATATATATATATATATATATATATATATATATATATATATATATATAGATATAAAGCGCTGAGAAATTTTATAGTTATGATGATGGTAAGATAATGTCTGAAGAGCAGTTCCAATTATGATGGATTAAATCCAACAGAATATTAGAAGAAAAAACAAAAACGTTGAAATATTCTCAGTCATGAAATCTGTAATAATGATATATATATATATATATATATATATATATATATATATATATATATATATATATATATATATATATATATATATATATATATATATATATATATATATATATATATATATATATATATATATATATATATATATATAGAGAGAGAGAGAGAGAGAGAGAGAGAGAGAGAGAAAGTTGAATTGGTTGGACAAGTTGGTCAAGCTAGGAAAAAGAAAGGATATGACAGTTAAAATAACGAGTGGCACGAACTCTCCTCGGTGGAAGAGGAATGGCAATTAGTCAAGTCAATTCGACGTGTAGAAAGAGATTGGAGAGATTTTGTGAGAGTGGGAAATTTAACAAAGCAAGTGGAACCACCTCAGTAATGAAATGAAAAATTTCCCAATACATAACAAGCAACTGGGGTGCCCTATACATAGCAAACGTGTGAAGTGGTGTGGAGATATTCCAAAGATTCCTTAGAACACCTAACATCTTAGAAGTTTGTTTACTGAGGGAAATAATGGAATCCTCCCAAGAAAGATCACCTAGAAAAGGAAATACCAAAAGGAATATTTAAAAAATGGAAGGTTTGAGTTGTGTGTCTTCAAAGACGCTATTTTTGTGTGGAAGATTTTGTTGAGTAGATAAGTGAGGAAGCCGAGTTTTTCAATCACTGATTTTTTTACGCCACCCCAGTTGCTTGCTTTTCATAAAGGGGTTGTTCGCCCCTGTATGGAGTACGCCTCGCATATATATATATATATATATATATATATATATATATATATATATATATATATATATATATATATATATATATATATATATATATATATATATATATATATATATATATATATATATATATATATATATATACGACATATCCACTGGTGGGAAAGCAATAATATTATAGAGATAATATATAGGGAGAGTTATAAAATATTTATAGGGCAAGAAAATACTGCAATGAGTAAATTTGACTGAGATAGTTTTTCACCATTTTAAAAAAGAACTGTGTGAGTTGAGCTACCCCAGATATGTGATGCACACTTCATACAAGGGTGGATGACAAACTTATTTACGGTAAACTGGGAAAACCTCACAGAATACGGGCTTCGTACGTGCTTGCGTAGATAAGGAAGAGAAAGTGACCCCTGCATGACTGAACTTGAAATAAGGGAACAACAAGAATGTTAAGGACAGATGAAGTTTTGAACTGTGTATTTTCAATGAAGGTGTATTTGTTTGAATTATGTTCAATTCAGTAGATAGATGAAATAATTTAATTTTTGAAATATTGAAAAGCAACAATGTTTTCTTTGACTACTTAAAATTGATAAATAAATTAGAAGGAAATTTTAGAGAAAGAATGGTAAATATGGTAAATAAATAAAATTTGCAAATCAAAGCTTTGTGCAAGACTCAGTCAAAAATTCTATTGTCCAGTGGCACAGCAAAATATTCACTGAAGCTCCAAAGTTCATAAAACGAAAGAGTCAGAAAAAAGGGAAAGAAAATCACCAGCCAAGTATTCCTTAAAGAAACTTTATTGGAGAATTGAGACATTATTAGAACTAAGATGCTTCCATTTATTTATATCAAGAATAGATTCAAAGTCTTTGGAATGTGAAAAAATTGAAGCAATATGACGAAATTGAGGGATTTAGGCAGATAATATTTTTTCATCAAAAAGGGTTAAAATTGACAAACAGATAAGAAATAGTTTACCAAAGGATTTGCTAGTTTAGAAGCGCAGATTTTAAGAACCACCATCAAGACCATACTTTTTCCCAAGAATTGAGCTTAAACATAGCAACTACCAAATTTTTTAAAAGGGATTGCTAAGTTTTAAGTATATATGGGTAGCATATTGTAAGGAGAACCAGCTCAATTTCAAGACTCATACACTGGACTAGAATCCACAGGATAGGAAAAGAAGAAAAGCAATTTCAATATGTGGAGGATCTTGGGTGAAGGAAAAATTGGAAAAGGAGGTATAGAGATCAAGGTGATGACAACCAACAAGACAAGATAGAGGATCAAAACTAAAGCCTTATCCTACGAGGAGTAAAAGGAAATATATATATATATATATATATATATATATATATATATATATATATATATATATATATATATATATATATATATATATATATATTATATATATATATATATATATATATATATATATATATATTATATATATATATATATATATATATATATATATATATATATATATATATATATATATATATATATATATATATATATATATATATATATATATTATTATATAATATATATATATATATTAATATATATATATATATATATATATTAATATATATATATTATTAATTTACTATATATATATTATATATATTATATATATATATATATATATATATATATATATTATATATATATATATATATATATATATATATATATATATATATATATTATATATATATATATATATATATATATATATATATATATATATATATATATATATATATATATATATATATATATATATATATATATATATATATATATATATATATATATATATATATATATATATATATATATATATATATATATATATATATATATATATATATATATATATATATATATATATATATATGATATATATATATAATGATATCGAGGGGACTATATGTAGAATAACAAAAACTAAATGACACGAACTAAATCTTTTAATTTTATAATTGACAGCATTATTAGAAAGTGTTTCGTTGATTTCAAAAGTTAATAAACGATTTTTCATTAGTTTTTTTTCACCTTCTAATTCTCTCCTATTAGTTAAAAAAGATCAAGATTTGCCTGCCATGATATATATATATATATATATATATATATATATATATATATATATATATATATATATATATATATATATATATATATATATATATATATATATATATATATATATATATATATATATATATATTATATAATAAAATATACAAAGAAATAAGTTTATTTTGATATTATATGCTAAAATTTATTAATTAATATATAATATATATATATATATATAATATATATATATATATATATATATATATATATATATATATATATATATATATATATATATATATATATATATATATATATATATATATATATATATATATATATATATATATGTAAAAAGGAGAAAATCGGAGAACATGGATGAAATATATGAGGAAATGATAAGGAAGGGAGCCGAAGAGGTGGTAGATTGGTCAGTTTTAATGTTTAATGTGTGCTAGGGTGAAAAGATAGTGCCTCAGAGGTGGCAGGATACGTATGCAAGTGTCTCTATATAAAGTGAATTGAGATAAGTTGGTGTTCAGGAATTACAGAGGGATATGTCTACATGTAGAGTGTGATAGGGAAGATTTGCGGGAGGATATTAGGTTGTGTTATGTCTCCATGGCTGTTTAATCTGTTGATGGATGGTGTTGTTAGGGGAATGGAGAGAGAGGGAATGCATATTAGCTTGAGAAAAAGAAGATGAGTGGGATATAAATATCTTGCTCTTTGCGGATGATGCAGTATTGGTGGAGGAGTTGGGGAAGAAGTTAAGATATTAGTGAGGGAGTTTGTCAGGGAATATGCGTCTAATGAAATAAGAGTAAATCCAACAAAAATAGAGTAACGAGGACTGAGGGCAGGGATGAGGTGTTGAGAGGGGAGGAATAGGAGGGTGTCGAGGTAGGGGATGATGAATTTGAGGAGATAGAAGAATTCAAATATCTGATAATGCTGGCGGAGGGAAAAATGGGGGATTAGAAAAGAGAATAATGAATAGAGGGATGGAGGGAATGAAGGTGATGGGAGAATTGAGGGAAGAATGAAGAAGGGGAGTATATCGAAGGAAATAAAAGGAAAAAATGTTTGAGAGTAGGTGTCTGCCATCTGTAATGTATAGCTGTGAAATATGGATGATGAATGCTCAGACGTGCAAAAGATTGGAAGTTTTTGAGATGTGGTTTGAAGAAGGCAGATATGATTAGGAACGAAAGAATAAGAGAGATGTGTGGATGGAGGGGAATAGTGAGCAGAGAGGAGGAGAACGTATTGAGGGAGTTTAAGCTTATGTGTAGGATGAATGAGGATAGGATGGTTGGTAGAATGGTGAAATCCGAGATGGAGTGGGGAAAGAGAGGGGAATGTGAAAGTGGAGATGGATGAATGGGGTAAGGAACATTTTGCTGGGAGGGGAAGTCTGAGTGTCAAAGAGGGTAAGATAAGTACGATGGACAGAGCAAGGTTTGAGAGGTGTGGTTAAAAGAATGGGAAGTAGGGGTTATGTGCGTGTGTGTATGTGCGCGAACGTGTATATGTGTGCGTGTATTTGAGGAAATTGCTGCTGGCACAACCCCACGAGAGTTGGAAAAATATTTAGTGATATATATATATATATATATATATATATATATATATATATATATATATATATATATATATATATATATATATATATATATATATATATATATATATATATATATATATATATATATATATATATATATATATATATATATATATATAAGGATAAGTTGTTACTAAGAGTTGAAATCTCCGACAAATTAACTGATAATGAAAGCTATTTTTATAAATATATAAATCTGAGAAGGAAAATTTTAATTTTTAAGTATATATATATATATATATATATATATATATATATATATATATATATATATATATATATATATATATATATATATATATATATATATATATATATATATATATATATATATATATATATATATATATATATATAT
>SEYY01000804.1:22500-30000 GCA_009176605.1 Armadillidium nasatum
TCCTAGAAGCTTATTTCGAAAGAGAAGTAACGTTATCCTTTGAAGAAAGAATTACGAGAAAAAGAAACACCGAAAATATTAAGGACAGAAGAAGATATGAATTGTGTGTTTTCGAAGACGTCACATTTGTGTGAAGGTTGTGTATCGAGTAGAGAAGTAGAGAAATTGAATTTTTGAGGAATTGCAAACTACCATGTTTATTTTCTCTACCCCAATTTGAAATATGAGAAAGATCAGAGGTTATATATATATATATATATATATATATATATATATATATATATATATATATATATATATATATATATATATATATATATATATATATATATATATATATATATATATATATAGGTATAAATAAAAAATAATCCGCGTTTCATTCATAACTTTCGTCAGGTTGGCCGCACTGCGTTGAGCGCTCTCACGCTGAAAAACGGCACTCCTGAGATAAAGTTTCAGATTTGACTCTGATCGTTCCATTGTTCTTGTTGGTGTTACAGCGTAAACATAGCAAAGCTGTTTGCAGTGCACACCAAGGAAGAACAGATATCAGATATCAGTGATCCATTTTCTATGGTTTGAGGGTGTGGCAGGGGGTGAAATTCATTGCAGACTCTCAATGAATGAATCAATGACTCTCATGAGTGAATCGTAAAGTTAAAAAATGGCTGAATGCCCATCAACCTCGACCCAGTACAAGAAGATTAAACAAGCTGGACAAATGCTTCTAGCCGACAGACGAATTACTATCGAGGAGGTGATATGTTCGCTGCAAACTAGTCACGGTTCTGCATGACATATCATCTACTACAAGCTTATTTCATAAAGTTTGTGCGTGATGGGTCTCAAGTGAGCTGAGTCAAGAGCACAATCGCAATTTTGTAGAGGTCTGTCAACGCCTACTTGCCCGCTACAACGACGAAGTAGAAGATTTTTTTTTAAAGGAGAATAATCACAGGAGATGAGACCTGGGTCCATCACTTTGAGCCAGAATCCAGAAGACAGAATATGGAATGGAAACCACATATATCATCAAGGACGAGAAAAATTCAAGACTCACCGTTCTTTGGAAAACAGTTTTTTTTGTGACTCAAAATTGTCTATACTTGAACATTACCTGAAAAAGGGGTCGACATTTAACAGTATAGGTTAAACAACATGTTGACCAACAAAATGAAACCAGCAATTCGAACCGATCGTCGAGGCCTACTGTCGAAACGAGTGTTATTGTTGCACGAAAATACACGTCCACATACAGCCACCCACAATGTTGAAACCATTCATAAATTGGGTTTCGAGGTGATGGAACACCCTTCATTTAGCCCAGATATCGCCCTTGTGATTATTACCTCTTTGAACCACTTACAGATGCTTTACGAGGTCGTCAATTTGCAGTGGAAGGAGAAGTTCAGGAAGCGGTTCACTGATGACTGCTCAACCAGGAAAAAAAAATTTTTTTATTCTCAGAGGGAATAAGAAAGCTTGGGAACCACTGGACAAGGTGCACTGCAAAGCAAGGAGATTATGTTGAAAAATAATGTGATTGTCAACATCTGTTATTATTTTAATAAAATATATAATAAAGAGTGCGGATAATTTTTGACTTCCCTCATATATATATATATATATATATATATATATATATATATATATATATATATATATATATATATATATATATATATATATATATATATATATATATATATATATATATATATATATATATATATAATAATATGCAAATACAATTTAAAATTCAAATTCGTAGTAAAAATTAAATTCATAAATTAATTACCTAAAAGAAATAGCATCAAAATTTTAATTAAAATTAAGTAATATTAATTAATATTTATTTACTTCTATTCACTGATTTATTTATACTTCAAATCAGAATAATTTTAAAAATTTTAACCAAAATAAGAAAAGAAACAAAAGAAAAATTTGACAAATCATTCGAATAGTTTTAAAATAAAATATTATTCCACGGAGTCAAATGAAAATAAATATTAAAATAAGTCAATGAGTATTGATTGCAATAACTCCTCATCGAATTATGTGAAAAGGAATTTTCGACTGGTTGCGAGGGATAAGGGTCAATTTTCTCACTTTTCGTGCTAAAAGCAAAAAAAAAATAATCTTATAAACGGTAATGGGAAAGTCGGTAACTCATTATCTTGATTCTAACCTGAAAAAACCATCAGCTGTTTCCCTCTGGACCAGAAGGAGGCAAATGAAAGAGACTTAAATGATATTTCTCCCAGTGGGCAAAACTTCTTCAAAGGATCAATACAATGGTCTTTCTTTTTCATTGATTGATAACAGGTTGAACATGATAATATATATATATATATATATATATATATATAATATATATATATATATATATATATATATATATATATATATATATATATATATATTATATATATTATATATATATATATATGTTAGAAGTGATGTGGTGCTTAATTTTTGATAACTGCAGAGGTGGATGCTAGAATCTAAATATACATACATGAAGACTTTTCTACATCCTCACGGATGAATTTAATGTGGATCTACAAAACGTTATCTACTTTTAAAAACTGCAAGTGTTTCAAATGATCATTTGAAATAATAGTAATTCTGTTCGAATAAGGATTCTAATACCGAAAGAAAAGCAGAATCGTCGGGTAAAAGACATATTTTAGTAGCCTTGAGCGGGTTGATAGAATGTGGGACGAGATTCCACTCGTTTTGTATCCATCCAACCACTAACTTCAACTTTAAATTTTACTAGTAGAGCTATTTTACATTTTACCATGTGTTTATTGTGTTTGTGCTACTAAACTGCCGTTCGCTTGGAACATTATTTCGAGGGTAAGCAAGATTACGACAAGAAGGATGAACTCAATTTAGTATATTTTCCACTTTTTTTTTTTTTTTTTTTTCAATATTTTTTTTTTTTTTTTTTTTTTTTTTTCTCTTTTTTTTTTCTTTTTCTTTTTTTCATTATAATGCAAATCAACCATTTTTTCAATGTTATTTTTGTCATATTTTTTTTTGTAAAAAAAAAAAAAAATATATATAAAAATAAAATAAATAGATAAAGGGTAATTGCATCAGTTAAAGTAGAAGCTGTTGATTTTTGTTTTCTTTCATTCCTTATGTGATTTTAGCTCATCAATAGGAATTGAACTTATATTGAATTTCCTCATCTAATGAGCTTTGAACCAATTGTAATATATATACTGTTCCATCTCTTGCATGTAGCTCGGATTATATTTAACCTCGTCTGTTGAAAATTTCTTTGGCTTGATGAGAAGTTATGATAAAAGGTTGGCACACGTACGTACATCTGCACTTATTTCATCATATATATATATATATATATATATATATATATATATATATATATATATATATATATATATATATATATATATATATATATATATATATATATATATATATATATTGGATGGTGCAGGAGCCAGGGCTAAACCGAAATTAGAGGTGGCACAAAAATTATCTGCTACACAGTCCTATCTACCACCACATTGATTTTTCAATATTAAAATATAAAAACATATTTAAGAATTGGGTTCAGATACGAAATGTCCTTATAGCTGCTTTTAAGTACAAAACACTGGGTATTAAGAGTTTTATGATATTTAAAAAAAAAAAAAAAAAAATTAATTTAAATACTTGGATCTCGACAAAATATGCTTGAAAAATAATTTCCAAAACCTATGTTAAAATTTATCTAATTTTAATACCATATATAATATTCCAGTTTTTATTTTCAAATTCTCTATTTAAAAAGGCGAGAAATAGATTTAATCGACCATCTACGTTCTAATTCTTTTCCATCTCGTTGCGAAAATAAGAATGTTAATACTTATTATTATAAGACGCATTTAGACAAGTAAGGAAATTTCTGAGTTCTTGCGCAAAATCAACAGTGGTTTGTTAAAATTATTTCCCGAACAGAAGTTTCTATATATATGTAGTCATTACAAAACGAACAATGTATAAATGTTGTTATCCAGCGACCCATGCAGTGAGCAGCTAGAAATAATAAAATTGGTATTTAATTATTATTATTATTATTATTATTATTATATATATATATATATATATATATATATATATATATATATATATATATATATATATATATATATATATATATATATATATATATATATTATTATATATATATATATATATATATATATATATATATATATATATATATATATATATATATATATATATATATATATATATATATATATATATATATATATATATATATATATATATATATATATATATATATATATATATATATATATATATATATATATATATATATATATATATATATATATATATATATATATATATATATATATATATATATATATATATATAACTGCATATATATATATATATATATATATATATATATATATATATATATATATATATATATATATATATATATATATATATATATATATATATATATATATATATATATATATATATATATATATATATATATATATATATATATATATATATATATATATATATATATATATATATATATATATATATATATATATATATATATATATATATATATATATATATATATATGTAAAGGCCTAGCTAAAAATTTCTTCGTTATCAATATTTGAGCAACAAACAAGAAAACACTTTTTGTCATTGTGATACGAGAAACTCAGAAAGAATTTTCTGACTATTATTGTAAAAAATTAAATTTTTCCGATTTTTCATTCTATCATTTGTATTTTTTGGGTACGGGTACTGATTATTATGGTCATAACACTCTTTTCCTGATTTGTTTGTTTCCCGATTTGTTTTTAATATGAACAAAGTTTAAAGCAAAAATACCTGCCAATGTAACTTAACTGACAAGTATATTTGGTTTTAATCTGGGTTATTTCTCAAAAGAATTAAGAAGAAGAAGAAAAATTAAGAAGAAGAAGAAGAATTGAGAAGAAGAAGAAGGAGAAGAAGAAGAATATACAGAATTTCTACAGAAATTATGAGAAGTAACATCTTGCGGTTATGACTAGAACCACAGATGATGAAGAAGAAGAAGAAGAAGAAGAAGAAGAAGAAGAATTAAGAAGAAGAAAAAAAAAATGTCATTTTTTTTGTAGTTGATTTAGGGAAGCCTTAAAAATTTTTCTTCTTCCATAATTAGAGCGCTTTTATATTAAAATGTATTGTATCTGTCATAAAAATTCACGTCTTTTGCAATTTATTTTTTAAAATCCTCCACTTTATTTGGACAACCGGGATAGACTAGAACATTTTTCAGATTTAAAGGTTCCCATATTTTAGGGTTATAAAATTTTCTTTTTGCATCCTTTAAAGGAGGATTTTAAAAAATACATTCCAAAAAATGTGAATATGGTTCATTCGGTGCTTGGTACGTTAAAAAAAGTTTTTAAAACCTATTTTAAAAGAAAAAAAATGAAAATATAGGAGTTTATAAAGTAAAGTGCAGTAATTGTAATAAAATATATGTTGGAGAAACTGTAGACCTACAATAGACGTAGATACCAACATTCTTATAGTCTCAGAATAGATGATGTTAACTCAGGTATTTCGCAACATAGAAGAAATGAAAATCACTTCATAAATATGAATGGCTTTTCTTGTATTACAAAAGTTCAAGGTAATAATTCAAGAAAATTATTGGAAACTTTTGTCATCATAATACTGACAATATGAACATTACTAGGGGAGTTTTTATTTGAATCCGATACCTGATAATATTTTGAAAGAAGTTCCTTTTCTTAACGGATAATGTGTTGGACGCAAAGGTATTAGATATGTTATTTAGTCAATTATCGACAATAATTCATTAAGTATTTTAATTAATTAGCATAACACACTTCTGTTAAAACCTGAAGCAGGTAGCATATATAAGTGATACTCAATTCACTAATTTCAATGGCTTTTCAGAAATTGACTTTCAAATTTGAGAGGCAATGTACGATGCAACATCGTACACCTGATAGATCTAAACATGAGAAGCTTTGTAAAAATATTTCGATGAAATATCGTAACCAAAACCAGCAAGTTAAGTGAGACTTAGAAAGCTTTAGTCCTTTATATTCTACGGCCTTGTTTACTATTGGTCACTTGAAAAATTAGTCCAACCTCTTTAGTGAAATGGTTCTTGTAAATATTTCAAACCGTTAGAAAAATTATTATTCTTCTCCTCGAATAGGTAGATGAGAACGAACTTATAAAATTAAATAAAATAAAATGTTAGAAAATTTACTGTTCGATTTATCTAATGATTGGATTTAGAATTTTTTTTTTTAATATATAATAAGTATATCAATATAGTGTGGTAATTTCATAAGTAGCAAGTATAATGAACGTCTGTGCAAATCTCAAATGGATTGACATTATAAACTTTATAGAGTTTAAAATGTTTCATATGCAAAAAAATATTAAGAAATCTTTTGCTACATTTGAAATTAAAGTATATTCATAAAGCATTTTGAAGTCCCTATAATAAAGTTCAATTTTTGCGTTACTGAATTTTTCCTAATTACGGAAGAAAGATTTCTGAAGGATTTCTAAGGCTAGAGGCAATATAAACACACATTGTCATATGTCTGACACTGAAACAACAATTTTGGCAATGCATTCTGAGATGAAATATGATAAAATATGCAATATTTAAGAAGCATTTGTAACTCTGTACTTTGGGAAAAAAGAAAAAAATATCGCCAGAAAATGAAACTATATTAGTGTTTTGCATAAATTGTATGAAATAAAATCATATATAACGACTTACAGCCTGAATAATACTTGTCATTTCGTTTTTGATCTGAAAGAAAAAGGAATTAGTAATCTTGGACTTACCATATACGTTTTTCTAAAGAAATGTTCCCTTTGAAGAGTTCTGAATTATATATTAACAATTAGGACTTAATAGAGGTATACTTTGTATTTTGAGTAGAAGAGTCAATTAAAAGGATATAGTAAGAAAGAGGTGAAAATAAAAATTACCTTTGAAGTTTTATAACGGAAAAAAAGAAGAAATACTTGCATTTTGTTAATACGTCGAAACGCGTTGACGAATATTTGTAAAGTGCTTATTTTAAAGCGGGCAGCTTGGTGTACCAAACTATTGAGTGACGCATCGATAAAAAAAACAATTTTATAAAACCTTATGAAGGAGAATTTAATTTCTCCAATATAAAAGAAAACTTAAAATAGATAAAGTATATATAGTAGATGAAATGGTGAAAGTATATAAATAGTTTTTTTTACCATTTCGGTAACATTTTCTAGCAATTCCATATTGTGAAATTATAAATAGAATATTTTTTTTCCTTCAAGAAAAATCCAGGAAAAATAAAAAGTTGCAAAGTTTAAATTAATTAATTTATTTCATAACATTTTTACACCTTAAGTCTGTATCAAAGTCAACTTTTGTATAAATAAGTT
>SEYY01000804.1:35000-37500 GCA_009176605.1 Armadillidium nasatum
TTTAGTAATTAATAATTTTTCTTACTATTTCTTTTTATTATTTTATGTTGGTTTTGGATATAAGAGAGGTCAAGTGTTATTTTATATTGATCATATATATTCTTTGTATGGTGTTTTTTGGCTTTTTGTTTGGTCAGTGAAGATGTTTTGTGCCAAGGTTTTTATTAGCGTTTTTATTCTTTTACTGGTTATCTCACTATAATTTTGTTATGAGAATAGGAATGTTCATGAATGTCAAATGCTATTCATAGAATTTTTTTATATTTTTGTCCATGGAATGAAGGGATGAGTTTTCAACAGAGGGGTAATGTAGAAACTGGATTAATTTGCTGATAATTGGGGTTATTGCAAATTTGTTTGGGAGGTAACCCCCCCTCATCTCCTTTATTTCTTTTTCAATGAATATTTTCGACACAAGTTTGCATACTGTTAGTGGTTTCTTTGAGTGATTGTACATGCGTTATAATTTTAATGTTATTTGGTTAGGTGTATAAGGTTATGTTGTTATTTATTGGGGCACGTTTTTCTCTGATAAAAAAAAAAAAAAAAAACTGTGGAGGAATGATGGTAGAATATTTCCATATGGAACCCCACTGTGTAGTCACTCCAATAGATTAATCCAGTTACCCAATTTTTTAACATTTATTTGAAGGTCTGTGTTGGGTATTTTTGTTTTTTGTTTTATGTTTTTATTTTGTTTAGTTCGGTATTAGAAAACTTTGTTAAATGCTTTATTTATGCTTACTGTGATTAAGAGTTACTGAGTGAAGGTTGAGTGAATTTGTATTATTTGTTGTTAGGTTTGTGAATAAATTCTTTGTAGATTTTTACCTTTTGTAGCAATAATGGATTTGGAAGTAGGAAAATGATGAGTTTATATTTCGAGTTGGTAAGTTTTTCCAGCCTCTGCTTTGACATGAAAGGAGTGATGTGGAGCGATGTGAGGAGAGGAATAAAAAATTCTTATTTTAATATTTAATTCTTGAGATAAATGAGATGTTTTTTTCATATAAAGGATTTGTATTTTAGAACCAGAGGAAGTTTATTACTGTTTTGAATGTTGCTCATATTTTGGATTCTGTGTTTAACGTGTGTGTTTAAGATCTTGACAGGGGAAGGAAGGGGTGAAAGTTTGTCAAATTAGATGTGGAGTTTTGGCGACTTTCCAGATTTGAGGTGTCTTTTAGAGACTATTTTTGTTCTCAAACGAATCTCAAATTTAAAATGTTGCTGTTCTGTTTTTTATTAAAACTAATGTTATTTTTTTTGGGGGGTTGAGGGGGGGGGGTTGTTTGCTTGTTTTCGGATTTCTGTTTTCTGTTCTTTGTTTATCTGAAAGTTTATTTCTAAGTGAATTTAGTTTTATAAGTTCAGTGGTTTTGGAAGAGGGTGTGTCAAGTTTATATTTTTCGACAAATTACTATTTTTTTTTCTTTTTATCAGTTTTGTTTAACGCTTATATTTTTGCTTTTATTGGGTATTTTATTGGTCTGTCTAATCCTGTCAAATATTGCTGATGTAGCCTATGAATTGTGGTCAAAGAGCTGGTTTAGAGCTTGAGTCTTTATTGTGTATTGAGATATTCTTGTCTAATTTAAGAGTTCCTATTGAACCAATATTATAAATTTCTGATACCATTCTTTCTCACGCCCCTTTTTATTCTTTTCTCTGTGGAAGTCCTTTTCACTCCTTCTACAACTATTTCTTTTTCTCTAAATATCTCTTTTGGAGTTTCCCTCTCAGTTCCGTTTCTCAATGTTTCTTTTTCCATTAAAATCTCCCTGTTACCTTTCATAGGTGTTATCACTCTCCTCCTTCATCTCCTTTTAAACTAGTCTTCGTAGATATAATTTTTTTTTTTTTTTTTAACTTTCACATTTTCCCTTTCAGTGTTATTGCTATTTTCATTTTTATTATGTCTTTGTCTATATATATATATATATATATATATATATATATATATATATATATATATATATATATATATATATATATATATATATATATATATATATTTAATTTTGATATTTTTTTTTGTATCCTGGGATGAGATGGTGGATCTTTAAAAGAAAAATTTTTAAAGGATTGTGAACCAATGTAAATTTTAAAGCCAATGACAAAAGATATCTTTAGCTTGATATTTGAGATTGTTATCTAAAATACTGGTCTGATATTAATCTGTAATTGTAACAGGTATAAGGAAAGGAGATAGGTCTTTAAACGAGGTCTCTCCTCTTCATGTATTTCACCACTCGCTATCACCAGTATCCAGCTTTTTATGAATAGAATTTAAAATATGTAGTTTAACATCTGAACTTTATTATGGCGGATATATTTAAATAAAATTAAGTTTTCTTTATATTATCATGATTAAGTATAATGCTCTTTCTATCATACTGTACTTGCGCTATTACACAAACTTTCGCTTGGACACTGGTGGAAGGACGCGCTACATAACTCTAGGAAAATTGGCTCAATTTAGTGGTATACTTTTACTCAT
>SEYY01000804.1:57500-62500 GCA_009176605.1 Armadillidium nasatum
TATTATATATAACATTATATTATATATATATAATATATATATATATATATATATATATATATAATATATATATATATATTATATATTATATATATATATATATTTTGTGTAGGTGTTGTGCGTGTGTGTATTTCTGTGCACACGTATCATGTCGCACACTTGGAGAGACATAAATTTATTAACCTTTTTTGGAGAAGAGGTTAATAATTTTTTTTGTGTTTGTCAATATCGAAAACATGTTAGGGAGTCATATATATATATATATATATATATATATATATATATATATATATATATATATATATATATATATATATATATATATATATATATATATATATATATATATATATATATATATATTTATTTTTATTTTTATTTAACCTGCTTAATAAAATTTTTTAGTTACCGGCCCGAATAAATTTAATAAATTTCTGTCATTATAATAATATGCAGCATATTATTTGTCTGTTTGACTGTTTGTATATACTATAGATGATGGGAGTTACCTGCAGCTTACTTTGATGCAGACACTGAAAAAAACTGGTGTCTGTTCTTGCGTGTTTTTATACTGTAAAAGGATAATTTTTTAAATTAATTTATTGGTCTGGCTCAGTTTCTCTCTAATATATATATATATATATATATATATATATATATATATATATATATATATATATAATATATATATATATATATATATATATATATATATATATATATATATATATGAAACTTTATAGTGAAGTTACAGAGTGTATTCAGCTGGTAAGTCAGATGATGGCAAGAATTCCAGTGAACATGAATTATCACTATATAATTTGTACAAAAGTATATTAATTAAAATAATGTATTTATGATCGCCTAAGCAAATCATTCAAAAATAAGTCTTAACTCTAAGTCTACCAATGTTTCCGTATGTCATGTGACCATTATGGAGTCACTGCAGCTAAAGTTAAGGGTAGAATTTTAGGATGTAAACCTTTCTGCAGCGAGCTTTAAGTCTTTGATTTAAAGATCTTAATTTGCGGGACACTTCGCTTGAAGAATCATGAAGATTTTAAAGCAATCTTTACTATGGAACACCTTAAAACTAATTTTAACTATTACAAATCTAACTTGAAACAAAACTTAGAAAGGATAAAATAAAATAAAAATTTATTTATATTATTTAAAAGATAAAAATGGCAAACAAAAAATAAACTGTAGATATAAAAGCTAAAAAAAAAAAAAAAAAAAAAAAAAAAAAATATAAATTATATATATATATATATATATATATATATATATATATATATATATATATATATATATATATATATATATATATATATATATATATATATATATATATATATATATAATAAAAATTTATCGTTATAAAACGCCTTCTTCATATATAAAGTTTAAAAGTTCATTACAATATTATTTATTAAGATAATAATAATAATAATAATAATAATAATAATAATAATAATAATAATATAATAATAATAATAATAATATTAATTATATTTTAAATACTCAAAGTACGTTTATAACCGTATATATAAATATATATAATATATATATATATATATATATATATATATATATATATATATATATATATATATATATATATATATATATATATTATATAGTCGATTATTATATTTTTTATCGTTTTGTCTATTTTGCTTTTATTCTTTTTTTTTCTTTTGCTTAATTAAATTAGTTATATTCTTTAAGTATTGATGATTTTACTCCTTGATAATGACCTCTTGTGTACAGATGACTCAGACACAAAGTGACTCATCTGCGTTCATCTTTTAGATAAGTAAATATATTTATTTTATTCATTGTACGATAAGAAAAAAAGCTTCTTTTCTTTTTTTTTTTTTAAGTTGAAGCAAAGCGTCAGATTGGTCATTCTTTGAAAATTCTGGTAAATCCCAAGAAATATTTTGGAATATTTTCTCCCTTATATATATATATATATATATATATATATATATATATATATATATATATATATATATAATATATATATATATATATATATATATATATATATATATATATATAATATATATAATAATTGCACTCTAAGCCTGATTAACAGAATCTTTCTCCTAGGTACAGTAAAATACTTTACAATTATATATTTTATTAAATAACTTATTAAAATGAATAACTGTTTTTCTTTTAAAACCATATTGTCTAAGAATATTATAAGTAAATAATTAAAAAAAAAATTAAATTACTCAGTAATTTTTTATGCATATATGATAAGGAATATCTTAAGTACAAGAAACTAGGTACAAATTGTGTACAAAGCTTGTGGTACATGAAATCAAAAGATTTCGAAAATAAATTTTAACAAAGCTATCCAAGTATAGAGGTTGTAGTTAATGTTAAAGACAAAGGAAATCCTTTACCAAATGAGATGAGAAGTAAATGCTATTCGAATTGCTTGCCAGATGTACTCTTCAATTCCTATTATTATAGGATAGAGCCTTTGTCATCGTCTTTAAGCAACAAGAGTCGAAGGACATCTAGATAATAAGAGAGTATATTAGGTGTTTTGTTGTACAAGAAGGAAATGTTTATAGAATGAAGTATTCATGGGGTAACTCAGGCTCAAATCTCAAACTTCTTGGGTTTATTGAATCACCTGTGATGATGGTTCTTCGAGTATTTTTTTTTTTTTTCTTTTTTTTTAGTTTTGTTTGTTTGGATTGTGTGCGTCAGCTGACTGTGTTTAGCGGCGTGTGAGTTTTCAGACTGGTGTAAAAAAAAAAAAAAAGAAACGATGCAAACTGTTTAAAATTATAGAAAACTTATAAGCGATAATATTAAGTGTTCGTGTATGTAAAATGTTTCTAAGTTCTTCGTTCTTCCCCAGGAACACTTACTCACTTCGTATAAAACGAATGTGAATCAGTCAAAATCAAAACGAATCAGCATATGTTGACCCGCAAAGATTCTGGGAAGTCCTTCCTTGAAAAATAGTGATATTTTTCCCACCATTCACACCAGTAAAATCGGAACCAATCCTCTTCAATTCGACGCCTTTACTCACTCGGAATCACTTAAGTTTTGAAATTCTTGATTCATTAGCTCAACAGCATAGATGCAGAAAAATTAATTATATGTGTGGGGAGAGTTTATTCAGATTGATTCTCTCTCTCTCTCTCTCTCTCTCTCTCTCTCTCTCTCTCTCTCTCTCTCTCTCTCTCTCTCTCTCTCTCTCTCAACAGATGGGAAATTTGTGAAGCCGTCAGTCATATTCTTGTTAATTCATTTTGTTTTCGATTGATTCTGATTCATTTGATGTTAATATAGTCTCAGCATACGTAAACTATGTTTAGAACACTGAACCTCGGTTAGATCTTCCAGTCCTGATGTTGGAAGAAAGAAAATATTCATATTGCTACTTATTAACTTTGTATAAAATATTTGATTTTTTACCTTCGAATACATTCTAGTAAGGAAATATTTTGCGAAAAGAATTTATAGTTTATTCAGATAAAAAATGGGTTTTCCAGGATATGTTGATCAGTTGCTTTACCATATGTTTTTATTCAGCTTAGCAATAGATAGCTAAAATTAGAATGAGAGTCATCACATAACCTCTCTCTCTCTGTCTGTTTGTCTCTCTCTTTCCTGTCTCTCTCTCTCTCTCTCTCTCTCTCTCTCTCTCTCTCTCTCTCTCTCTCTCTATATATATATATATATATATATATATATATATATATATATATATATATATATATATATATATATATATATATATATATATATATATATATATATATATATATATATATATATATATAGAAAAACAATACCAATGCACTAAATGCTGGAATAATTGAGATTCATCTTATTTTTTCCCGCCGGATAACCTCAGTTTTGTGTCTGCTTCCAAATATGACAAATTCCTTTCCATTTGCCAGCTCTTTAACTATCCTCTCTGTTTGTCAGTGTTCTTAATAGATTAAAACAAACATACAACGTTGTTAGTAGAAATCGGGTACTACCTTTCGTAAATGTATTGCAGTTCCTGTATTATAATTATTAAATGGGAAATTGTTTTCTGTGTACATATGTTATTAAGCTAACTATAATGTATGTGAACCCATAACCCTTTCCTCTCTCTCCCTTTCTCTCTCTCTCTCTCTCTCTCTCTCTCTCTCTCTCTCTCTCTATATATATATATATATATATATATATATATATATATATATATATATATATATATATATATATATATATATATATATATATATATATTATTCTCTTTTCTCTCTCTCTCTCTCTCTCTCTCTCTCTCTCTCTCTATATATATATATATATATATATATATATATATATATATATATATATATATATATATATATATATATATATATATATATATAAAGAGTAAAAGAGTTGTTCTTGGGGAAGCAAATATGAAAAGCAAGGCTATTTTGTTGATGTATTGGAAATATCAAGTTTGTTGAACGTTTTGTTTCCATTACGATCCGTCATCATAAAATAAAATAATAAAATGTAATCCGAAAAATTCCCTCTAATCCCCCCACCCCTTCTCCCCGTAAAAGAAAAGTAAACGATAATTAAAATTATTTAGTTTAATATCAAGGTAAAGAAATGCAACAAACGAATAGGATAGTGTATTATTTTCATTCTTCTTATTTTTAAAAACACTGAATTTTACAAGAGACGAAACTGAATGAAAAAAAAAACTAAATATTGTATATTGTTTTTTTTTTTAAATTTTTTAATTTTCTTATTTTTATTTATTTATTTTATTTTTCCTGTGAACTTAATAAAATTTTATAGTATGTCTGATAAATTTTTAATATTTTTCCGAAAACCATAAAAAAAAAAAATTTGTCTATTTCAATTAATTTTATTAACTTATAAGAGACCTTTGACAGGCTAATTTAAATATAGATTCTGAAAAGTTCGATAAAAAAAAAATAAATAAATAAAAAAAATAAAAAAATAAA
>SEYY01000804.1:70000-72500 GCA_009176605.1 Armadillidium nasatum
TTTCATTTTAAAATGCCATTTTCCCGTAAGTGCATTTCTAATGTTTTTCCTGCATTTATTTCTCTTCTCTCTCTTTTTTTTTTACCTTTGTGTCTCTGTTAGCGCTTTGTTCTTCTAAAACTTTTTATATATCAACTTTATCTGTCAAATTATCTATATATATATCTGTTTTTTTTTGTGTATTATCTTTACGATCTATAATCTTTTATATCTAATTATTTAACTGTCAATTCTGTTTCTAAATATTTTTATTTTCTTAAAACGTTTTTTTTTTTTTTAGTGATGCCTTGATAATTATCTACATAATAGATAATTAAGTGATTTTCCTTATATTTGGATTTTATTTTTTTGTCTGGTTGGGAGAGGAGAGTTTGTGCTTTTCGGATTCATTTTTGTGGTAAGAGCCGAAGGAGTAGATGACCCTTGTTTATGTGTTAAATTAAGTAGATAAGTAGACCGGAAAACTCAAGAATGCAGTGATATTCTTGTATCTCAGACGAATAAGTGGCATCTTAAGCTTTCTAATATATATATATATATATATATATATATATATATATATATATATATATATATATATATATATATATATATATATATATCTAGCTTTTCTTTTTATTTTTTATGAGGTATTTGTAAAAGTAATAATTTAAAAATGTCTTCAGCAAAGCAGAAGAATATTCATAAATCTTAATATTTATCATATGCTTTTATAAATCTTTTTGTCTAAAATATTCATTGGCATTCGCTCAGTTAACGTTCGTGCATTTCTTTTTCTTCTTCTTTAGGCAATTGAGAAAGATGGAGAATAGACTTGGGTTGTCAGTGAGAGAGAGAGAGAGAGAGAGAGAGAGAGAGAGAGAGAGAGAGAGAGAGAGAGAGAGAGAGAGAGAGAGAGAGAGAACAAAAATTATAATTTGCCAATTATAAAACCGTAAGTTTGCTTCATGTTTGCGACTCGAAGTTGGAGTTTGAAAATGTTTCTTCTACCTCTCCTTACTCAAGATAAAACTAATTAAAAATTATAAGACTCTAAACCACAAGACAACTTCTCCGCTCTCAAAACTCAATAAAAACCCAACATATATATATATATATATATATATATATATATATATATATATATATATATATATATATATATATATATATATATATATATATATATATATATATATATATATATATATATATATATATTCTTGCAAAAGCATTCATAAAAAAAAAAACTTTTGACTCGTTTAAAATATATTTGAATACCATTATTTCTGTTCCAGTTTTATATAATAGTAAGGTTGAGCGAAAGGCTCGAAGAGCATCGATCTCTTCACCACAGATACAAAAAGAAAGTGCTTTCGGTCATGCAAATCTTGAATAAAACCAAATTCTTTTAAATCGAAATAATTTCTTAACAGAAAGAGAAATTCACTAGTTAATACTATATATATATATATATATATATATATATATATATATATATATATATATATATATATATATATATATATATATATATATATATATATATATATATATATATATATATATATATATATATATATATATATATATATATATTATTTTTTATTTTTTTTTTATTTTTTTTAATTTTTTTTTTATTTTTTTTTATTTTTTATTTATTATTTAATAACTTTTTTACAAACAGAGACTAGAACATTTTCTTTTAACATTTTAAAATTGGAGGAAAAAAAAAATTTTTTTGCTTCTGCGATATTTGGAGATTCGGTATCATCCAAATAATGTCCCTCATTCATTTCTTCTTAGACATGATATGCAAGTTGGAGAACTTCAACTGTGGAGTTGGTTTCGTCAAAACTTTGCCGACGACATACTCTGTTTTCGCGTTCTTCTTTTATCACTGATTTCTGCAACATTCGCGGACTTTATTCTATTTTCTTTTGTATTGAACACTTCATTTCTTCTTTTTCTAGACTTCACCTCATGTTCCTGATTAATACTCAGGTGTTTGGAGCTCCGACAGCAGTACTCTGTTCCGTTTTACTCTCTACCTTCAGTTTTTAGTCAAAAGGGATTTTTGTTCATTTTGCAAAAGGATGTTTGTTTTCGGGCTTCTAATTTGGAATCTATTGTACGCTTCGTGGCTTCAGCTCCCTTGTCTTAATTGACTAAATTAAATTCATTTATTTTGTCTATTTACCATCTAATTCTTCTGATTTTCCTAAATGCTTCGACTATCTAAACTCTGAAACAGGACGCACGCTCTCTTCTTTTCCTTCCTTTGAAATCATAATCTTGGGCGATGCTAATCTTCACCACCGCCAATCACTTTGTCGTTCCCAATGATACAGTCAGTGAATTTGCTTTCCATTTCTTTATCCAAAATAACTTTGTGCAGATAGCACAACTCTTCACCAATATCCCTTATAGTCTTGAATATGAACCTAATATTCTTAACCTTTTCATAACTTTCAATTCTTTTCATTATACTGTTAAACTCTGTGTTGGTGATGCTCTTTCC
>SEYY01000804.1:77500-82500 GCA_009176605.1 Armadillidium nasatum
CACTAAAACAGTTTAGTGATTCCGTAGTCCTGCTTTAGATTTTCAAACCCAAAATACTTTCCTACTTAAATTAAAATATGTGTAATAAAATGAAGACAAAATAAAATACTTTTCCAAATAAAATAAATTTTTTAAACTTTATATTAACTATATTTTTAAAAATAATTATTATGTAACCATGATTTTATCTTAAATTTTGGTTTTTCCTTTAATATTTTTTATTTAAACTTTTTTTTTGTCGGATTTTAATCTTCAATGATAGTTTAAATAATAAATAAATACAGATAAAGGGAGAATGGGTTTTCAGAGGATTAAAGGTCTGATAGACAATGAATAGGACGTCACCGGTCATGGACTCCATACAGTAATCATATTCTTAATCGATGATATGAAAAGCATGAATTAACGTGCTTATAAATTTTCCAGTCAAGTGTAAATTTGATAACTGCATAAAACAGGTGAAATGTTATATAAATATTAAAGGGTTTTATTTTGATTCGGGAAACCTTCTCTTAAAAGATTGAATAAATGCACTTTTAAAGCAGAAAATAAATTCATGATTTGATAGAGTGAAACGAAACAACCTGATAAGGTTTTGTGCTGTTTTGAAGTGCATGCGCAACATTGAAAATCATAAAAGGGAATACACAGTCTTATAGTTTTATGCTCAGAGAGTGATGAAATGACATCCGTAAATATAAATGCAACATTAAAAACAAGAGAGCTGATGATGAAGAAGAAAGAAAAATAATTTGAATAAAGTGGAATTGTATGGAAAGATATGAGGGAAAATGCTCAAATTAAAGATAAGAAAAGACTTAAAATCTTACTTAAAATCTTCATAAAAAGACAATATTTAAAATCTTCATAAAAACAAAACTTAAAATCTTCATAAAAAACGGTACTTAAAATCTTCTTAAAAAAAACAATGCTGAAAATCTTCATAAAAACAATACTTGAAATCTTCATAAAAAACAATACTTAAAATCTTCACAAAAAAAAAACAATAATTAAAATTTTCATAAATACAATATTTAAAATCTTCATTAAAAAAATACTTAAAATCTTCATAAAAAACAATACTTAAAATCTTCATTAAAAAAAAATACTTAAAATCTTCATAAAAAAACAATTCTTAAAATCTTCATAAAAAAATTAAAATCTTCATAAAAAACAATACTTAAAATCTTCAGATCAGTGACCAAGACACTTTTTATTAATAAATTACCAAGAACCTATTTTTTTTTTCTGACAATTTTGTCAATTTATAATTTTTACTTCAGAATTTAAGAGTAGTGAAGAAACTTCATAACCTTCGGAAAAAAACGGGAGGATAAGAGTTGATCTGTTATTATTATTATTATTATTGATGCCCAGTTTTGCGTGCATAATTGCGTTGCTATTCTTTTTGGCCTACTTTCATTTACCGTTTGAAACCACAGCGATTGAAATGAGAGGAGTAACTTTACTCGACCAAGTGATGCGAGGGCGTCTAATAATAATAATAATAATAATAATAATAATAATAATAGAAAGAAGAGTTATTATTATTATTATTTTTAGTCTCAGTAGTTGTAATAGTAACTTCCTTATTTAAGAGATAGAAGCGAAATTTGTACACTGAATTTAGATTTTTGGCTTGAACATTATTAGTTTTCGATGAAGAATAATAAATATGTCGTGGGAGGCAATGAGAGAGAGAGAGAGAGAGAGAGAGAGAGAGAGAGAGAGAGAGAGAGAGAGAGAGAGAGAGAGAGAGAGAGAGAGCAATTGGAAAAGTTGCAGAATATGAGATTGTTATGCACGTAGGTCTAGGAAGCGGACAACAGTGAGAAAATACCATCTTCAGGTATTTCTTTTTTTTCCTGTCCTCTCGTTATTTTCCATTAGGTTATATTAAAATTGACTATTCATAGGATAACAAGCCTTTTGATAATTTTATTGAGAGAAGAGGTAATATAAGCACTATTATTAGAAGAGTAAAATCTCCTTTTGAAAAAAGAATTGATGATATAGAGTATTATTTAGGGTATGATAATGATAGTTCATTGGAACCAAAATGAATAAAGTTTGGCCAACTCCATTGATTATAATTATCGAATTATTACCGAGGAATGAAATATATAAGGAACAACATGTTCCATTTTTTTGATACAGTTAAAGAAATAAATACTGTTCAGAAAATCCCTTATGGTAAAGATTAAAAGCAACCTCCCCACCACCACCATGGGGAGGATGGGGGTAATGAAATCATTGAAATATTAGATGGATTAAAAGCGGCCTCCGGGCCCAGACGTCTAGGGAGTGGAAGACTTACAATGAATATATGGGGCATAACGTGCCCCCATAAATATGGGTCAAGGTGTCTAGATGAAAGACAAGACCTAAATTAATGTCCCGTGGCGCTTTGAATAAATATATGACTAAAAGCAAGAGAGAGAGAGTTAATTTTTAACTATTTTTCCTTGGTCTTTGCATATGTTTAACTACTATGGACTAATTATTATTATTTTTATTATTATTATTATTAGAGGTAGCAGTAGTAACAGTATTAATTATTATTATTAGTAATATCTAATTGTTTATATATATATATATATATATATATATATATATTATATATATATATATATATATATATAATATTTATATATATATATATATAATATATATATATATATATATATATATATATATTATATATATATATATATATATTTGTTTTTTAGTAAACGTGTTTGAAGCACTTCAAGAATTTTGGCAGATGAAAGCTCAGAGAGGAGCTGAACTCAAAAACGGAGCTCTTGTGATATACGAGTCTGTGCCTTCATCTTCTCCCCCTTACGTTTGTTACGCCACCCTTCCAGGAGGTTCTTGCTTCGGTTCCTTTCAGGTGTATATATATAATATATTTTATTCTTATATAGAATGTTCGTAATAAGTTTTGATTACTGAGTACAAGAAGATTTATTTTCTTTGATGGAGGTGATCTTCTTTATTCTGTTCTATTGCTTTTTAATTTGCTTTTGATTTAATGGGTTTTTTTAATATCGTTTATGTTTACTTATGGTAAGTTAATGTTTACAGAATTGTCCCACTAAGGCCGAAGCAAGGAGAAGTGCAGCGAAAATTGCTTTAATGAATTCCGTCTTCAATGAACATCCTTCAAGAAGGATATCGGATGAGTTTATTGAGAGGGCTGTTGCAGAAGCTCGGTCTCAGTTTCAGGTACTTATTTAAAGTCCTACTGATGTAGCGATAATCAAGGATTTCATTATAGGGTGTTATTAACTATTTTTTTTTTTTTTTAATTTCAGGGAGACCCACATGAAGCTGATAATCCGAGTACAGGTATCGGTGCCTACAGATTTATGCTGGAGAGCAACAAGGGCAGGACAATGCTAGAATTTCAAGAGCTAATGACTGTTTTCCAACTATTGCATTGGAATGGTTCCTTAAAAGCAATGCGCGAAAGAGAATGTTCAAGACAAGAAGTAGTTGCTCACTATTCCCACAGAGCATTAGATGATGAAATGCGGTCCCAGATGGCTTTAGATTGGATCACTAGAGAACAAGAGAATGCTGGCATTATTTCGCGTGAGTTAAGCCAAAGTGAGAGAGAACTGGAAGCTGCAAGGCTCGCAGGGAGAGAACTAAGGTTTCCGAAAGAGAAAAAAGATATACTTATGTTAGCTTGTTCTCAACTATCGCCTTCTCCTCTTGATCCATAATTATTAAGTTTTAAGGATGCTCTAAATGAAGTAGTGACCCACCTTTGTAATATTTATGATTATTCTAAAATTTTGAATATATATATATATATATATATATATATATATATATTATATATATATATATATATATATATATATATATATATATATATATATATATATATATATATATATATATATATATATATATTCTATATATATATATATATATATATATATATATATATATATATATATATATATATATATATATATATATATATATATATATATATATATAATATATATAATATATATATATATATATATATAATATAAGTTGCAGTTTATAACATTAACATTGGAAAGCCATTCTTTTAGTGTGTATATATTTATCTAAGTTTTCAAGCTTTATTTTTAAATTTGTATTTTTTTTTTCCGATACTCAGAACAAAGGTCGTCGCATTTATTAAATTAATTTAAAAAAAAAAATTTTTTTTGTTTTTGTTTTTGGGGAAGATAAGATTTTTTTTTTTTTTTTTTTTTTTAAATATTTAATTAAAAAGAGATGTAATGTTGGACTGTTATGAAAAATCAGTTTTACTGTGTGAGAGTGGTAATGATTTAATGATTATTACCATTTGGTGTGTGCCTTAATTTTTGTGTAAGTTAATTGTATATATTTGTATATATTAAATCCAAAGAATTTTTATATGTATATTTTAATAAGGATATTAATTCTTTTACTCTTGATAAGGCTGTGCGAGGTACCTTTACTTCCACATTATATATATATATATATATATATATATATATATATATATATATATATATATATATATATATATATATATATATATATATATATATATATATATATATATATATATATATATATATATATATATACTTGATTTGAGGGAGGAAATATTGCTAATTATTAGTAAATTATTCATTTTACAAACAAATCGAACGGTTAAATAAGAGTCTTCTTAACCCTCAAAATCAGTAAGATCAAAATTTAGTTTTTATATAACCTATATACAAGGCCCATTTTTGGATTTTATTTTTTACTTAGTTGTTCATAACATATATTTTGGCGTTCATTTAAAGGGTAAAAATTTTTCTCAAGTGAGAGAGAAAAGAAAAAAAAAAAAAATTATTTTCAACATCAGTAGATAGTAAAAGAGAAATCACGTGACTAAAGCTGATCACCTTAAATTTTTTTTAGTTTTATTTCCATTTATTTTTAATTTACTGTTATTTTTTTTTTAAGTTTTCTAAAAA
>SEYY01000804.1:87500-95000 GCA_009176605.1 Armadillidium nasatum
TATATATATATATATATATATATATATATATATATATATATATTTATATATATATATATATATATATATATATTATATATATAATATATTATATATATAATATATATATATATATATATTAATATATATATATATATATATAATATTATATATTATTTTATATTTATAGAAACCCTGAAGACTTTAATAAACAGTACTGTGATTGTCCGTCCAATTTTAAAGTAAATAATCCAAACTAAGTAATATAACAGAATTATGGTAATATATCAGCCTAAAAGAGATAAATAAAATCAATAAATAAAGGATAGGTGTTACTCGCCAGAAACTATAAAGCTTTAAAAGTCAAACAGAAACGTTATTGAGATTTCCAAAATTTTTAGAGTTTAGGAGCTCTGCCTTTTAAAAGTTAAAGGATATTTTTAAGTTAAGGTGTATTCAAAGGCAAATGGTACTTTTAATTAAATATTGCTTCCCATTCAAATTCATGGGCATGAAAACTCTACTCCTTAAGCCAAAAATTAGGACCGTTAAGCTAGTCAATATTTGTAATTGTCGAATTTTAAACCCATTAGAATGCCTAACAGGTCTACCCTATATCAAATTTTAAGCTAAGGCAAATTGATCCTAGAGCAGACTATCAAAGTCAAGACAGTCAAGTTCTAAATATAGTTTTCAAGAGTCTAATTCAATTCCAAACATCTAAACAAGAATCAAGATAAAAAAGACCTTATATAATTAATACATTACGTTCTGGAAGATTTTGCATCAACGTGAAGGAGATATAATTGTTTATATGCACTCTTTACATTTTTGATCTTGTCGCTTAAGCGTGGAAAAAAACAGAGTCTTTACCATGTTTGAACATAGTCAACAACAAATTTTGATGTTGCCATCCAAAAGGAAATCGAGCTTTAGGGCGTATTTTGATATTTTGAAAAAACCATAGATAGTTTTATCTACTAAGAAGCAACAAATAATATTTATAATATATATATATATATATATATATATATATATATATATATATATATATATTATATATATATATATATATATTATATATTATATATATATATATATTATATATTATATATATATATATATATATATATATATATATATATATATATATATATATATATATATATATTATATATATATATATATATATATATATTATATATATATATATATATATATATATATATATATATATATAATCCATTGTTTACTTTTTTTTTTTTTTTTTTATTTTTAAAGTCGGGACAATAACCTGGTAATTTTTCCGAGGTATAAATAAGTTGGTTCTTTTCTCCCGAGATGTAGATATTAATAAACAAGATCCATTGCTGTAAAATTAGATATTCTTATGTCACAGCCAGAGACTCTCCACTGATGACTCTCTCTATCATTTACTTCATGCGATTAACTTCATTATATGTTTTGAATTGCTCGCTAGAATATGTCTCTATTCTTTCGTGTTCATGTTAGATCGTTTGCGCTCAGAACAGTTTTGAAGCTGTAAAAATGGGAAGTTACTCAGGAATGTCAAATTTTCTGAATGATCCAATTAACTTTGGTGACGTTTGTAGTTCTTATGTTTTCAAAATACAAAAAAAAGTTATATTACACTATTTCTTAGAAACACATAGTATTATCATTTTAGTTAGTTAATTATGGTTGCTGGGAGAAGAAACGACCGTTACGTAAATTATGCAAAACATGCCCTGAAACTCTTTTCACCACTGGTTAAAAACCAAAATTCAGTCGAGCAGTTTATATATTTTGAAATTTTGTCACACTGAATTTTGAGAACTTGAAAGTTTTGGCTCAAGGATCGAGGTTCACCCCTCGCTCCTCGCATGTTTACTGCAAAGTATACAATCGAGGTTGGAACCTCAGATCCGATTACCTAAATTTTGTCTTCAGCTCCTGTTTGTCTGTAGAATTTGATCTAATAAAACCTAACCTAGAAAAAATATTTAAGATTTTGATAAACTATGGCCACGGTACAATGTCCCATTTCATTTTTGTTCCTGCAATTGGCGTGAAAAGGTCATTTTAAATAATAATAATAATAATAATAATAAATAATAATAATAATAATAATAATATAATAATAATAATAATAATAATAATAATAATAATATAATAAAAATTGAGGGAAATAAAATTCACAAGGACCAAAAATTTGATTACCGAAATTTATCAAAGGAAAATCTGACTACCGAAAAAAAAAAATTTGAAAAATTTGTCTGCCGAAAATTCGTCTATACAGAAAAATTTCTTATTAAGATTTTTTCTAAATAAACATGCAAAATTTACTTTTTTTGGCAGTCTACATATCAAAGAAAATATTTATAGTTTAAATAGAACAAACAAGATTAATAATACTACTTTGAAGAAATAAAGAAAAGCGATATATTTCATCAAAATCATTTTGCATGAACATCTTACATCTTACGAGGCTGTGCATGGGCTTTCTTTAAATTACATAACGTTGGAACAGAAAAGGTGGTGGGGGGGAGAGCGGGGAGGTCTCTCGCCTCTGATAGTGTTATGAAGTCTTATAAAATGGTAGGTTGGGTTCATTTCTGACTTTACGCATCTCCTTAGATTGAGATTATTTAAAACCTTCGCATATCATAAGAAAGGAATTTTATTTTCCTGTGATTTTGCAACAACTTTTAAGTCGAATTGAAATGTTTTTGAAACTAATTTTTTTTTTTTTTTCGTTTTATTAAAAATTATACACTGAAATGTTTTTGTTAATGCTAGTTTTAATTTTATTTTTTGAAAGGAAGAGGAGGGGTGTCGTCAGGTAGCAGAGTATAATAAATATCAATCTGGATTTTTTACCCTGCAGTAAAGGTACGTACATCATAAGAGAGAAGGTAAGGGTGAATTAAAAAAAGGCCTAATTTTGCGTTATGTATTTTAGTCCCTATTCCGAATTCTAACTTTTCTATTAGAAAACAAAGCAGAAAATGGAGTTCACGGTAGCTCTGTGAGTAAAGTCAGTTTTTCTCTGGCTCTGGCTTAGGGATCGAGGTTCCCCCCCGCCTCGTTCTCTCGTGTGTACTGCAAAGTTTACAAATCGAGTTTGAAACCTCGAATCCGATTACCTAAAGTAGAAGATTTTCTGTTAATTAATTCTTTACAGTTTTGCGACAAGGTGTATTATTATGCAACTCTCAATATTCACACATCGCTTAAAAACATAGCCAACACATACAACAGTCCTCGCTATTCCAACATAGAAATATATTCTCTTTAAAAATTACTGCAATCGCAGAGAAAGACAGCCCATTAAGAATTCAAAACACACCTAAGAATACCCTGGATTTGGCTGAGCAGGAGCAGGGTTTCCCTATCTAAACTCAAATAATCTGTGCAACTTTTCAACTTGGTCAGGAATAAAAAATAACTCAAATTCCCCTGGATAAGAACCAAGCTCCCTCCTCAAATAGGGCTCTGCATGTGAGTGAATATATATATATATATATATATATATATATATATATATATATATATATATATATATATATATATATATATATATATATATATATATATATATATATATATATATATATATATATATACCTTGGAATATAAATAATTAAGAAACAATCATGAATATAATATATTAATAGATTATTTACCTGCAGATAGTACTTTTTCATCTTTGAAAAGAGTATTCATAATAATAATAATAATAATAATAATAATAATAATAATAATAATAATAATAATAATAATATCTGTTTAATTTTCTCTTCCAATTTTCCAAATAGAAGAAGAAAAAATCCTTTAGAAAATTGGAAGAAAAATTCAGCAGACATTAAATAAAGCTGAATAATAATAATAATAATAGTAATAATAATAATAATAATAATAATAATAATAATAATAATAATAATAATAATAATAATAATAATAATAATAATAATTTGTTTATATATGAGAGTCAAAAACATGCAAAGCAAGGCTGGAATTGGACATTTTCTCCAAAGTCGTGATGAACCCTTTTAGTTGTCTAACCCTTTCGACTTCCTTTTCTGCTCTCTCTTCAAAGAAATGAGCCCACTGCAAAATAAATAAATAAATAAATAAATTATTTAATAAATAAATAAATAATTTGCTAATAAATGAAGTAAATAATTTTATTCCATTATCATAAATTTTTTAAATTTATTTATATAATCAGAGAGTTCATTCGAAAATTAATAAATAAATAATTTGCTAATAAATGAAGTAAATAATTTCATTCCATTTTCATAAATTTTTTTTAATATATTTATTTAATTAATAATTCGAAAATTCTACAAGAATTCTTGGATAAAAAAAATAAAAATAAATAAAAAAATTATTTAATAAATAAATATATAATTTGCTAATAAATGAAGTAAATAATTTTATTCCATTTTCATAAAAAAAATTTTTTTAATATATTTATTTAATTAAAGTTCATTCGAAAATTCTACAAGAATTCTTGGATGAAAAAAATATAAAAAAATAAATTTAATTAATAAATAAATAAATAATAATTTGCTAATAAATGAAGTAAATAATTTTATTCCATTTTCATAATTTTTTTAATATATTTATTTAATTATAGAGAGAATAGTACGAGAATTCCTTAATGAAATCTTATATAGTATAACCAGATATTAGTTTTATTTGTATTACTCTTGTTGTTAGTATCATCTTTATGCTTTGTTTACTTTAGTTGTATTATGTTGAAGTTTCAAATATTAATATATATATATATATATATATATATATATATATATATATATATATATATATATATATATATATATATATATATATATATATATATATATATATATATATATATATATATATATATATATATATATATATATATATCCTTGCATATGAAAGGTTATGACAGTCTGAATAAATCGATTATTGCTAATATTTTATTTATTTTTTCCTTATTTAAATTAATTTCCCTATTCGAGGAGAGGAACTTTTCTAGGTAGTTTCAACCTAGGATCCGCAAGTGGGATCGAATCGGTGCCCTCAAAGCACTTGAGTCAATCACTCAACCGTTTGTACCAGATAAATGTATTGCTTTATTCGAGAAGAGGAATTTATTGAGGAAGTTTCTTCAAAGGATCCTCAAAAAGGATCGAAACCTTTTCGTCGAGCACAAAAGTAAATCAGTTTACCGTTATGCCACGGTAGTAGCATAGCGTAGTTAGGTTAAGCAGATAAGGTATGTTGACTTTTTCAGATGTTATGTTTTTAAATATATCTAACTGCAGATACAATTTGGTAAGCTATTTCTGATAAGGTGTTTTTAAATATCTCTTCCTGCATTTACAAATGTGATAAAAATACAGATGAAGATGTCTGATTTATACATAGTTCTATATTGAGAGACTATTTACCACTAAAAAGTGGTATGGGCCACTATATGATTTCTAATACTTATTTATATTCATGATACTTATCACTGTAATTATTTTTCAATATTTATTAATGGTATTCATTGTGACATTTAGTCTCCATGCTAACAGCTCCATTAAAATAAAAAACAGTTTTTAACCATTTTTTAACAGTTTTTAACCAGTTTTTTTTTTTTCCAAATAACTTTGAAAATCCTAACTTTATAATACAGAAAAACAAAGATAAGTTTCCATCGGCTTCTCTCAGACTCTTAAGCAACGTTATATAGAAGGAAAATTAATTACTGCTTTTCAGAAGACGATAAACCTAAAATTACCATTTAAAACAAGAAATCGATTCTTAAGTTTAGACTTTAGACCTAATTTTCAAATAAAACAATTGTTTTATTCTCCTTTGTCATAATTTTTTTTTGATTAGATAATTTTATTTATTTATTTCTCTCTCTCTCTCTCTCTCTCTCTCTCTCTCTCTCTCTCTCTCTCTCTCTCTCTCTCTCTCTCTCTCTCTCTCTCTCTCTCTAATTAAGTGTTCTCATTCTGGCCTTACATTTTACTTACATTTCATTATATGTTGGAATTTTTAGGTATAAACTTTAGTTCTTATTATATATACTAGTATGTGCACCAACTCTTTAACTTTTTAGGTAATTAGTTTTTGGTTTGAGAACAAGAGTAGGCTTGATAAATCACCTCATAGAACATTCTTTCATTCAAAAATTCTTAATAACAAGACTTAATCAAAAATTTTATAAAGTGAAGGAGAGTGGAGGGTTGAAAGGAAGAGAGAAAAAAAATTTTTTTTTTGTACTTACATCAGCATCGTGAAAATCGTCATGTTTGTCCGATATTTTGTGAAGCTTGTTAAGAATGCTAATAACCTCACCAGAGTCTTTGTGAAGGTCTTCAAGTGTTTCAATGTACGGAATTCTCATGTCGTTTGTTGGTACCAAGTGGATTTCATTCTGCCAATGAAATTTTAAAGTTAAGTTTTTAAGAAGAAGAAGAAGAAGAAGAAGAAGAAGAAGAAGAAGAAGAAGAAGAAAAAAACTTATCTACAAAAACGGAGAATGGATGACAAGTCAACGTGAACTATAAAATGAAGCGAGAAATTAACTCAACGCCACTCAAAATCTTGCTTCTCGAATTGTTAGTAATTTTTCTGCATTTCTTTCTTCTATAGATTTTAAGTTTAATAATGAAATACTCAATGTAAGATTGTGCTTCAAGGCACAAATATTTTGTTAGATATTCTAAAATTAATTTAATAATGCTAAACTTTTGTGTGAATAATTTTCAAAAATTTTAATGTTTCGATTTCAATAATAATAATAATAATAATAATAATAATAATAATAATAATAATAATAATAATAATAATAATAATAATAATAATAATAATAATAATAATAATAATAATAATAATAATAAATAATAATAATAATAATAATAATAATAATAATAATAATAATAATAATAAATAATAATAATAATAATAATAATAATAATAATAATAATAATAATAATAATAATAATAATAATAATAATAATAATAATAATAATAATAATAATAATAATAATAATAATAATAATAAACCCTTAACAAAATTGCCTTTAAAAAAATTTTTATACAATATTATTTAACATCTTTAAAGTTACTTTTCCATTAAAATTGAAGAAGACGTCGTTGATTCTTCCGCTTCTGGCGAAGTACTTCTTCAGGAAATCGATTCCTTGACTCCAGTGTTGATCACTCAATTCCCGTAAATATTTGGCCATTCCATTGCGCTGAACTTGCTGGCTGCCGTAGGCAACACCCTAGAAAATAGCTCTCTTTATATATATATATATATATATATATATATATATATATATATATATATATATATATATATATATATATATATATATATATATATATATATATATATATATATATATATATATATATATATATATATATATATATATATATATATATATATATATATATATATATATATATATATATATATATATATATATATATATATATATATATATGTATATATATATATATATA